>ONZH01008134.1:0-22023 GCA_900303285.1 Rhinella marina
GGGCATCGGGACAGAGCAACTGCTCAGGTTGCTGTTGAGCAGTGGTTTGTGTCTCTGGGATGGGTCCTGAAAAGAGTTCCTGTGAGTATTCCATATTTGAATCCTATTTTCCATGGGGGGGGGGCAGGCTGGGGGGAAGGAGGTTGAGCTGGAGGAGCCAGAGGTCTACTCCCTTGGCTAGGGTGGGTGGACTGCGTGGAAGACTGGGTGGTGGATAAATTACTGGACACATTATCCACTATCCACGTCATCACCTGTTCGCACTGTTGTGGTTTCAATAGTGGTGTACCATGTGACCCTGTAAGTTGCGAGATAAACCTAGGGAGCAAAACTCTGCGGCGTTCCACTGCTCTCTCATCAGTAGGTGCTGTGTCACCCTGCCCAGGACCAAGGCCTCTGCCCCCTACATCACTTGGACGCCCACGTCCTCATCCTCGACCCTTAGCCCTTGGGTTCAACATTTTGTGTAATCACTAAACTGTAGAATTAATATCTGAGGCTAAAAACGTATTCTCTAGACTGTGGCTAGTGTACCACACACCACAGAATTTTTCACTGGACTGTATTAAATGTATCTGAGAGAAAAAATGTATTCTCTAGACTGCGGCTAGTGTACCGCACAACACACAATTTTTCACTGCACTGTAGTATATATGACTGAGAGAAAAAACGTATATTTTCTAGACTCCAGCTAGTGTAACGCACACCACACAATTTTTCACTGGACTGTAGTATATATAAGTAATAGAAAAACATTTTTTTCTAGACTGCGGCTACTGTACCGCACACTACAGAATTGTTCACTGAACTGTAGTCACCACCATGCTGTGTCAGGCTAAATTTTTGGGTGGTTCAGCTGATATCTTAGTCTAACCAAGCCACTCTGGGGTTCACCGCCAAGCTGTAAACTGCAATCTCAGTCAAACTTTGTAATTTAGGGGTTCACCACCAAGGTGTGCTAGACTACAATTTTAGCGGGTTCACCTGCAATCTCAGTCACAGACTGTCATTCAGGGGTGCACCACCATGCTTTTTTAAACCATTTGTTTCTGAGCGTCACCTCCAGGCTCTCACCCACGATTTTTTGGAGGCTTGCCACTTGCCAAAATTGTCTTTAGGGTCACTGGCGGCCTCTCCAACAACAACTTCAAGGACTGTTACTACCAGGCCCTGGCACACAAACATTGTCTTGAGGGGCACTAAAAGGCTCTGCACCCACCCACGTGTGGAGAATAGGTGGGTGCAGTTTGCGTCTTAGCCCATCTGGAATTAGGAAAGCCGGGCACTGTGCTTGGAGGTCTGCCGTGGACAGGGTGGGTGTTTGCCCATCTGGGATGGGGAGAGCTGGGCACTGTGCTGGGAGAACTTTGTGTACGCTGTGGACTACTGGGTGGGTGCGGAGAGGGAAACACTTATGCCTGCGTCGTGGGACGGGGGATAGGACAGCAATGCCAGCATGAGCAGTGGTGTCACCCGCAGGCGGCGATCTTCGTTGGGTGCTTTCCTAACACGTGCCAGTGCATGTGCCTTGCCCATCTTGGTCTGGGTCAGCACAATTGTCTTGAGGGTCACCACCAGGCTGTTGCCCAGAATTTGGCGTAATGGTACGATTAGGCAGCCTCAGAGGCATCTATGCATGCTGCCCCTGCTGTTTCCTGTCCATTTCCGTAGTGTTTCCATAATTTTCTGAGGTTTCCAGGTTTTCATGCAACCTTCCCTATGCAGAGCTTAGGTCCCCTGCAAAAAATGCTCGAGTCTCCCATTGACTTCAATGGGGTTCGTTATCGGGAAAAATTTGACTCGAATAACGAGCACCCGAGCATTTTAGTGCTCGCTCATCTCTAAAAATGGATATACCAATTAGATTGTGTGGCCCCTAAAGGACTCAATGTGGAACTTACCTTTTCCCCATTTCTTTAAAGAATTGTGAGGTATCTGTTCTGGCCTGTTTTTTTTTTTTTTTTTTTTCTTCTCTCGCTTTTAGATCTTCCATGTTGTGTTTAACTATTTTAACAATTTTTACCTTCTATTTTTATTTGATGTATTTCAGGTTGTGTTACCATGGACTCACATCCACATTTAAGAGATCACCAAAACTCCTTTTAGGATTGTATTTATGCAGTATGGACTGGCACTTACATTGAAGAAGAGGCTATTTTAACAATATTATCTAGGACTTTGTTGCATATATTATGAGTTTCTGTCCTAATAAGAGCAAGCGTTCTTCTCTTTGCACTTTATCATTGCACGGCACCTTTTCACTGGGTACGAGTTTTTTCACATTTTTTCACATTTTTTTATTTTATTATTTTTTCACGGTTGTATATCACTCATTAGGGAATATTATATGAATTTTGTTATATTATTCATGGTTGTATCATGTACGGACTTCTAGTGGTAATTTTTAATTGTGTATATTAATCTAATCATGTTTGTTGTTTTTTGTACACATTCATCATGTTAATATAAATATTATACATCACCATGTGGCTGTAATCACATTCATACGAATTGATATTATTGTACTAATTGGTTTGCACTGCACTAATGAATTTATATTTATTATGGATATGTAAATATTTATTTAGCACTTTAGGCTAGACAGGAGCGTGTAGGAGCAACAGGCTTTTTGTACGTATTCATACAGATCAGTGTTGTCATGATGCGGTACTTGACCGCATCAGGCGTCTGTCATAGTGTGGTATTTTACCACATCATGCGTTTCAGCTTGGAGCTCACGACCATATTGATCTGTTATGTGATGGATTACTTCGGCCTGGGTGCTCCAAATCTTATTGATGTTTAATGTAATGCTTTCTCTTCTGCTTGTGAGGTGCATTTTAAAATTTTTAAATCTTACCTTGGAGTGTGGGTGAGCATTATATCATGCTATGTGGTGACCAATCATGTTCTTTGAATATGGTTAAGTGATGCATTCCACTTTGGAACGCATCACCATGTTAGATATGCCATGTGATCTTTTACTGCGATTGGTGCGTTCCAAGCCTCATTAAGAGTGGATGTGAGGCCTTCCTTCCGCTGGTGGCGTGCGCCTCAAGCCTCGTTTTAGAGTGCTGGTGCGCGCGCTATAGTGTATTTGTATAGCGGTGGAGTATGGCACTTGTAAGAGTTAAGGTAACAGCTGTTTTACGTTTATTTTATCAAGTTGATTATAAAAGGAGGTTTTATAATAGTGTGTAATGATCCCCAGAGGAAGCCTTTTGAGGCGAAATGGCGTCGGGTGGTGGACGTGACGGGCTTGTCTCTCGCACACGGGTAGTAAATATATATGATGTCTTTTGGTTGTTATTCCCTATTTAACTGCAAGCTTGTCTCTGCTTTGTATTAAGCAGCCGATGTTACTGTGAGATGTGCTTGCAGTTTGGGAATACTTGACCTATATTATTCAAAACAAACTCACAGAAAAAAAAAGGTGGTCTCAAATGGCAGAACATGCTCAAAACCCCAATGCTGTAGCGCATATATAACTGGGGGAGCACATCCTGCACATGTGGCCCGCTGCCGAACGTAATCCCCAGCAAAAAATGCATACAATGGAGGATGCCTGCAGCGGACCACATGTACCACAAAAACATCCTACACAGGGTAGACAAATGTGCGGATGAGGGTTTAGCCATATATTGTCAACTGCATTTTCCGCTGTAGTGCACCATTTTCCGTGAATTGTTTTCTATGTAGATTGTCACATCCGCACATTTGTCTACCCTGTGTAGGATGTTTTTGTGGTACATGTGGTCCGCTGCAGGCATCCTCCATTGTATGCATTTTTTGCTGGGGATTACGTTCGGCAGCGGGCCACATGTGCAGGATGTGCTCCCCCAGTTATATATGCGCTACAGCATTGGGGTTTTGAGCATGTTCTGCCATTTGAGACCACCTTTTTTTTTTCTGTGAGTTTGTTTGTACGTTTTATTCCTGGAGGCGTGGCAACTCCAGGTTGAATGTGCCTTGATTATACTAATGGGTAACATTCAGGTGCACCTGTGCAGCCTGGGTCACATGACGTCAGGGCAATGTGGGAAATACAGCCTCCGCCCCCCCTCCCACCGTATGTGTGATTTCACGCTGGAGGTAACTGGGAGCTGGTCGCTGTGTCTCGGACCTCATGCACCTATCTGTCATTACCTATACCATAGTAGGGATAGCGTTAGGTCCCGTGCCAACTGAAATACCTTGACGCGGTGCTCGGGCTCCGGTATGTCTTTGATATAAGGATATACTGGCGAAAGTCTCATTTTAACATCAGAGTGAGGGTTTAGCCATATATCGTCAACTGCATTTTCCGCTGTAGTGCACCATTTTCCGTGAATTGTTTTCTATATTATTCAAAAGAAATTTTTCTATATCTGTGTTGTGGGTAGACGACCCCAGTCACGTTCCTTGTTGGTTCCTTACCCGTGGTATACCCAACGTCTTTGATTTAATTATGTTTTAACATTTATTTCTGTAGTCATATCATATTGAATAAAGATTTTGTATTACAAGTGAATGTTGTGGCGGGTATCTATATTGTTGTTTTCGGTGGTTTTCTATTTAAACTTGTACCCCCACTTGCCTCAGCGGCATTACTCTGTGTCCGGAGTTGTTTTGTAGGAGTATATTATATGTCATATAACTTAGTATACTCTGTGATAACAGGGTCTCCTTAAGGCCCTTTAAGCCTATTTATAAGTGCCTTCACATGTTGCAGATTATGCATTGTTTTTCTGCAAGGATGTTATACAGAAAAAAACGTATAATAAACTACCTGCAAAATGTATGAGACTACATAAATCTCATGCACACTTTGTTTTTTTCCTTAGGTATGGAAATTGATCTGGTGTGTGGATTCTGAAATTCACAACATGTCAACTGTTGTGTTTTTCTGGAGCTGATCTCACCCTTTTCAATTGAAGAGTGAGATGTGTGGAAAATTCTTATGAAATCCACACCAAAAATCACATGAAAAACTCAATAAATAGTGCAAATTTATGTGGGGGGCTTTGTGCGGGTTTGATGCAGATTTTTTGCAGTGAAATCTGCACCAAGTGCAGCTGCCCTAAGCTTTCCTTAATTCTCTGCTTAATTCTAAGCTCATCACAAACCTGCCACATCTCTTTCTAGTGGTTTCTCTACAGAGCTCCTGGATGGACAATACAGCCACTGAAAATCAGAGGCGAGCGCTTTGTAGAACTGTAGAACACTTACTACAGACAGCAGTGAGCAGTTCAGCAAATACATTGGGCTCCTCATCTGGAGTTACAAATGTAATGGAAAGAAGTGGAAGTAATGTATCAACAGACAGGGGAGTTGTCTACTCCTGGATTTAGTTGCTTGCTACTGCTCAATACTGAGGAAATCCTGAAAACATGACATGATCGTGAGGACTGGAGTTAAGAAACACTGCTCTAGAGGGCCAATTCAACCCTGACTCCAGGTTAAAAAAAAATAAAACACATTTCCACAGCTATCAGAAAGCTGCAGTCACATAGGATGATTAGGTTGTAATATGTTTAAATATAATAAACCAGATGATTTTGAAGTTTATTTTAAAAATATGAGAACACCAATATAGAACTGAAAAGATTTTATAGGACAATATAAAATATCAGTTACCTAATAAAAGAGAAATATAAGGTTACAGAAAATCCAAGATTATGAAGATTATGATAAGAAGAGATACCTTTCTGTTCTGCTTGATTGGATCAGAAATATTATTTAAAATGTTATTAAACTATTGTGCTAACAAAAGAAAAAAGTGATTGGTATAAGACAACTATCGTAAGAAAGAGTCAAAAAGATAGTAATCAAAGAAAATACAGATATAGCTGGCTTCATTGTGATTTCTACTTGCAGACAATGTGATAAGGATTCAGTCACAATGTGAAAAAAAATATCATTAGACAGGACCATTAATCCTTTTATGAAAACCAACAGTCAGAGTGTCAATCTTACATGCAAATAAGCTATTTTATAGTAAATGTATTTCTATATCTAGCTATCTTTTTTGTGAAAACCTACTTTTGCAAATCAGTTGTCCTTAGAGCTTTACAGCATATTTTATATCAAAACCCTTATTAGACTTAAACCCAATTTCACTAATTTCTAGACTGCATTTTACTTTCAATTTTGTTAACTCACTCTAGGGAAAGGGGAAGTCTACGATCCCTAAAGGATTATCTCCATTTATTTTTCCTAGAAGATTAATTAATGTGACCATCTGAGACTGGGATAGGCATGACTTAAAGGGGTTATCCCACGAATAATGTAAAAAATGAAAATCAGACATCATCTAGTACAACCTCCTTTTAACAAAGCTAGAACCAGCCCTGTACCTCGCATGGATCCAGAGATCTCTCCATTCATTACTCTACTAGATTTATATCAAGCTGACAGCTCAAGGGGAGTGTCTTTTCTGCTGCAGCTCAGTGTGTCCATGCTCTCCCTATCACAGCTCAGGAGACAGTTAAAAGTTGAAACTGAGCATGTGTGGCCTGCTCAGTGAATAGGTCAAAGAAATAAGAAATTAAGTGGTCCTATACAGATACATGTTATTGAATAACTCAGTAGCTATACAAAATTTTTAATGACATGCAATTACAAAAGTATTCAGATCCAGGTGCTGGTTTGAAAACTATAGAATATTATTTGTGGGACAACCCCTTTAAGTACTGACAAGCCACTTCTTCTAAGGTCAGTGGCTAACCAACCATGTATTGATTTTTATGTCAATTGTTGCTTTCTTTCCTTCTGTCTTTATTCCATATTGATATGTACACAACTGTTATTCTTGTTTCTTTCTTTTGGAAAACCAACATATCTGGCTTTCTTACATCTGACTTGCATCTATCTCTCCCTCCTCATGACTTTGAGTATAAAAAAATAAAAAATAGTGCCTTAAGATGGCCCTTCCCACTTTGGCTGCCAAGAGTACTCAGAAAAAGGTTACTTTTTTCTGGCCTTTTTTACATGCCTGAAATATATCTGCATTTTAGAGATTGCATTAGTACTATAACACTCTGTAGGCCCCTATACACGTTAGAACAGCAGGTTTGACTGACAACCTAATGTATATGGGGAGCTCCTGACTCTGCCCTAAAATATAATAACGGGGAAGAGAGGGATGGGACGAAATGAGTATTTTTTCCTAATTCTTTTGAACTCCCAGGAGATAAGCTACAGCCACTGCCACATTTATGGCAAACCTGTTGCAGAGTATGGTTGCTGGGTGCAGCAGAGTCAGTTTAGATCAGACAAAGTAGCAGGAACTGGGTTTATTGGAACATGCATGCAATAACTGAAGGTCACCTTACATGGTGGATGACACAGACAGGAAAAAGAGATCAGTGAGTTCACATTACATGTACAGGAAATAACTAACACATCGTAGAAATGCATAGAGAGACAAGTGAGCATTAGTAACAGCGACATCTAGTGTCACAACAATAAACTGCAGTCTTTTCAGTTGTATCTCCAACACCCCTTCTCAACAGCTAAGGCTTAGTCTCATAAACCCATCTTCTGTGTAAGCCTTGAGTGTCTTTCAGCGGTCAGGGGCCTTGTAAGGATATCTTGGTTCAGAAGAAAGCTGCTATCTTCCTCTCTCTCAATCTGGATGCTGAGGTAATTCTTTATGTTGCCAAGTTCTTTGGTCTCAAAGTGCTGATTTAGGGTTTGCAGTATTTCTGCTTCATCCCCTTCTTGCTCAAAACAAATCAGGATATTGTCCACATAAATAGGTAGATAGAGCCATCTGTTTGCCAATTTCTTTGTGTATAGGCAGGGGTCTGCTTTACTCCTTTGAAAGTCCTCATGTGTAAGCACTTCATTTATTTTTATAGTCCACGCTCTGGCTGTTTGCTTTAGACCATATATACTCCTGTGAAGTTTGCATACTAGGTCTGGCCTTTGTTCATCTTTGAACCCTGGTGGTTGTTCCATATACAGTAGATTTCTTCTGTTAACTCGCCATGTAAAACGCAGTTTTCATATCAAAATGTTTCACTTGCATTTTCCTTGTGACGGCTACTGTCAGCAAAGTCCCTATTGTAGCGTGTTTGACCACTGGTGCAAATGTCTCATCATAGTCCTTTCCATATTTCTGAGAATATTCCTTTGCTCAGGGTTTTGCTTTGTATCGTTCAACTGTGCCATCTGCATTGTACTTCACTTTAAAAGTCTATTTACAGCCTATGGCTTTCCTTCCAGGTGGTAGTTCTGTAAGCGTCCATGTTTTAGTGTCATGCATAGATTTTATCTCTTCCTTAGCAGCTTCTATCCATTTACTGGCTTCCCTTTCTGAAAGCTGAGATATGTCTTCCCAGGTTGTAGGTTCATTGCCATTGGCAGTGCTTGCCTTGTATGAGAGCCATACAGGTGGTTTATCTTTGTTTTCTCTTGTTGAGTGCCTCGGTTTTGTGTCTGAGCTTGCTAGTGTCTGCTCTTCAGTACTGGTAGAGTCTGCACTCACTTCAACGGTTGTTCAGAAGTTACAGAGGTGGGCTCATCAGTGTCAGTTTTCTCTTCTGTTCTTGCTTCTTCTGTTGTCATTACATTGTTTCTCAGATCTTCAACAAAAGTTATGCTGTTGCTGGTAACCTTGACTGTTTTGGGATTTAGGATTCTGTAACCCTTAAGATTGTCACTGTATCCAACAAATACACCTTCAAATGCTCTGTTTTGGAGTTTGGTGCTTTTTTCTTCTGGAATGTAGATGAACGCTTTGCATCCAAAAACTCTGAGGTGTTTTACACTTGGCTTCTCATTGTGCCACAGTACATATTGGTTAATAACAAACTGTCTTTCATCCATGACCTCTTCATCTCACACAAACTTTCCCTTCTGGGTATCACAGAAACATGGCTGACACCCTCTGACACTGCCTCCCCTGCTGCTCTCTCTTATAGCGGATTTCATTTCACCCACAACCCACGCCCTGGCTGCAAACATGGTGGAGGAGTTGGTCTGCTTCTGTCTGGAAACTGCTCCTACAGCCCAATTCCACCACCACCCTTAACTCTCACTTCATTTGAAGTACACTCTGTTCGCATCTACTCTCCCTCCAACCTGCAAGTAGCTGTTATCTACCGCCCCCCAGGCCCAGCCACCATCTTTCTTGACCATTTTAATACCTGGCTCCTACATTTTCTTTCTGCCGACATTCCCACTATCATCATGGGTGACTTCAACATCCTATCGACACTTGCAACTCGACCGCCTCCAAACTTCTGGCACTCGCTTCCTCCTTCGGCCTCTCCCAGTGGTCTTCCGCTCCCACCCACAGAGATGGTCATACTCTAGATCTGATCTTTACTCGCCTCTGCTCCTTATCTAACCTTTCTAATTCGCCACTCCCCTATCTGACCACAACTTACTCACCTTCTCTTCTCTGGTCTCTTCTGCTGCTCCTCCGGTCCACACACTAGCACACCCCTGCAGGAACCTTAAACATCTCGACTTTCACCTACTTTCGGAATCTCTTTCACCTCTCTCCAACATTCATTCCCTCAAAGACCCCGATGCTGCCACCACTCTGTATAACACCACAATAGCTACAGCCCTGGACTCTGTTGCCCCCCTCACACTCCACAAATCCCGGAAAATCAACAGACAACCCTGGCACACAGACCTGACCAAGAAACTCAGACAAGCTTCCAGAGCTGCTGAGCGGCAATGGAAGAAATCCCATTCAAAGGATCACTTCACCACATACAAGCAATCCCTCCTCATTTTCAAATCATCACTCTCTGATGCAAAACAGGCCTACTTCTCATCTCTAATATCTTCTCTGTCCCACAACCCCAAACAACTGTTCAACACTTTTAACTCTCTTCTCCGTCCACCGGCGCCCCCACCTTCACCTCTTATCTCAGCAGAGGACTTTGCCACATATTTCAAACAAAAGATCGTCAACATCAGAGAAGGCTTCAGTGCATAGTCCCCTCAGCCCCTCTACATAACTGCTCAGTACTCTTCCACCAAAACCTGCTTCTCCACAATTACAGAAGAATACCTTTCCACCCTACTCTCCAGATCACATCTCACCACCTGCGCACTTGACCCAATCCCATCCCACCTCATTCCCAACCTCTCCTCAGTGTTCATCCCAGCCCTAACTCATCTCTTCAACCTATCACTGACCTCTGGTGTCTTCCCCTCTGGTTTTAAACATGCTACAATTAAACCCATCCTTAAAAAACCCTCACTCGACCCATCTTCTCTGTCCAGCTATCGCCCCATATCACTTCTGCCATATGCCTCAAAGCTACTTGAGCAACATGTCCATTCAGAACTGTCCTCTCACCTCTCCTCCTGCTCACTCTTTGACCACCTACAGTCAGGCTTCCGACCCCACCACTCGACTGAAACTGCCCTTACTAAAGTCACCAACGATCTGCTAGCAACCAAAACCAAAAAACATTACTCTGTTCTCCTCCTCCTTGACCTGTCCTCTGCCTTTGACACCGTCGACCACTCCCTTCTACTACAAACTCTCTCGTCTCTTGGCATCACTGACCTGGCCCTCTCATGGATTGCATCATACCTCACCGACCGGACATTTAGCGTCTGCCACTCTCACGCCACCTCCTCCTCCCCATTCCCTCTCTGTTGGTGTCCCACAAGGCTCAGTCCTAGGTCCCCTGCTCTTCTCTATCTATACCTTTGCCCTGGGACAGCTCATAGAGTCCCATGGCTTTCTCAATCACTTTTATGCTGATGACACACAAATCTACCTCTCTGGTCCAGACATCGCCACCTTACTATCCAGAGTCCCACAATGCCTATCTTCAATATCCTCTTTCTTTTCCTCACGCTTTCTAAAACTTAACATGGATAAAACAGAATTTATCATCTTTCCACCATCTTGCACAGCCCTCCCAACAGACCTATCTATCACCATCAACGACTGCACACTCTCCCCTGTTAAACAGGTCCGCTGCCTTGGAGTGACCTTGGATTCTGCACTCTCCTTCAGACCACACATCCAAGCCCTTTCCACCACCTGCCGCCTCCAACTCAAAAATATCTCCCGTATCCGTGCGTTCCTCAACTATGAGTCTGCCAAAGTACTAATACATGCCCTCATCATCTCCCGCCTAGACTACTGCAACATTCTCCTCTGTGGCTTTCCATCTAGCACCCTAGCCCCCCTCCAATCTATCCTCAACTCTGCTGCCCGACTAATCCACCTCTCACCCGGTTACTCCTCTGCCTCTCCCCTTTGCCAATCCCTTCACTGGCTCCCCATTCCCCAGAGAATTCAGTTTAAAATACTAACAAATACATACAAGGCCGTCCACAACCTGTCCCCTCCCTACATCTCAGAACTACTCTCCCGATACATCCCCACACGTAATCTCCGATCCTCACAAGACCTCCTTCTCTCCTCCACTCTTATCAACTCTTCACACAATCGCCTCCAGGATTTCTCCCGCGCAGCCCCAATACTCTGGAACTCTGTACCCCAACATATCAGACTCTCACCTACAGTGGAATCCTTCAAAAGAAATCTGAAAACCCATCTCTTCAGACAAGCCTACAACCTGTGACCCTGCTGCTGCTACACTGCCATGACCAGCTTTACCCTCACCTACTGTGTCCTCCCATACCGCATAGATTGTAAGCCTTCACGGGCAGGACCCTCTCTCCTTCTGTACCAGTCTGTAACTTGTTTGTCCTAGAGCAATTGTCTAGACTATGTATGTAAACCCCTTTCAACATGTACAGCGCTGTGGAATGAATGGTGCTTTAATAATAATAATAAATAATAATAATAATAATATAGAGTTTTTTCCACTGTTCTAGAAAAGAGTCTGTTCTGCAAATATGTGGCTGTCATTGCAGCCTCACCCCAGTATTTTTGTGGTAGTCCAGAGCCTGTCAGCATACATCTGATTATTTCAGTCAGAGTTCTGTTCTTTCTTTCAGCTACCCCATTTTGCTCTGGTGTGTATGGGACTGTCTTTTGATGTTCTATTCCATTCTGTTTTAAATACTCTTATATCTTATGTCCAGTGAATTCACCTCCATTATCACTCCAAAGTATGAGAGTCTTCCTCTGAAACTTGTTACTGGCCTTTACTACATAATCTTGAAATTTATCAAGAACTTCACTCTTGTGTTGCATTAAGTAGGTGACTGTGTATCTCGAATAGTTGTCTATAAAAGTCATAATGTACCTATTGCCTCCAGGTGTAGGTTGGTTTAGGGGACCACATACATCACTGTGAACTAGGTCAAGTGGTCTTGAAGCTCTCTTCTGACTGACTTTGGGAAGTGTTGCTCTTGTAGCTTTGATGCAACATTCACACTTAACAGTAATTGGACAGGGGGATACTGTTAGATCCTTTGTCAGATTCCTCTTTTGTAGTTCCTGTATGCATTCTGGGTGTCTGTGACCTAAACACCTGTGCCAAATGTGTATACAGTCATTGTGCTTATATGTGCATAGTCTCACCTTCTCCTTCACTGTGTTGAAGTGATACAGATGATTATCCAGCTTGGCACTTGCTACTGTCTGTTTGCCGTCCAGGATAGAACACTTGTCCCCTTGGAATTTTACAGTGAGTCCTTTGGCTGTTAGATGCTTCACAGATAAGAGTCCTTCTTCTAGATCAGGAACATAAAGCATATCTTTCACTGGTATGACTAAATTGTGTCCCGCATCATCAGGACAAGGGTTCCATGCCCATATCCTTCTGCATGTATTTTACTTCCATCTGCAAGGTAAATAGTTTCTTTGTTATTCAGATCAAGTTCTTTGAAAAAACTTCTATCACTCGTCATGTGACTGGTTGCCCCCTAGTCGATGCACCAGCCTTGACATTTATGGTTACCTGTCACTTTAAATGTGACATTCCAGTTTCCCTCCCATTGATAAGAGATTGTGGCTTTGATCTTTTGTTTGGTATAAGAGGGACACTCTCATTTACTCTGCTGTCCATATAGTACAGTCTTTCTTTATGTGTCCCTGTTTGTGGCATCTAAAACACGCCCTGGTCTCCTTTCTGTGTAACCTTGCATCTGTAGCTTTAAGAGCGGTTCTGGTGTCGGTTTCTGTGGAGTCATGCACTAATTCCTTTCTTCTCTGATACTCATCTATAAGCCTGGCTTTTACAAATGCTAGTGTCAGATCTGTCTCAGGCCATGTCTCCAGCGCATTGATCAGTGCAGTATATGCGTCGGGTAAACAGCACAACAATATGGTTACAGCATGACTGTCTGTTATATTCTCCCTGATTGATCTGAGTTGTGCAATCACTTCCAGCATGGCGTTTATATACTCCTGCATGTCCTGTTCTCTGCTAAGCCTCATTTTATAAAGTTTCCATAGCAGTCTTTTCAGTACATCCCACATGCCTTTTGCTGTGCCCTCATGGTGTATGTGAATAAGCTGATCATCCTCCACTAGTAAGCTTATGATGGCCCATGCCTGTCTGTTTTTCTTATCCCAGTCCTGATCATTGTCCTGCTGCCTCTCTGTAGTGGTAACCTCCCACAAGTCATTTCTGGATAATAGCATTTCCACTTTAAATTTCCATAGCTGATAATTGTCATTGTTCAGCTTGGCCACTGAGAGTTTAACCTCTGACTTTCTGGCCATTCTCCCTCCTTTATATATGAACAATCTTACTTGTCTACAGGAGATGTCTCTGGAAAACTTCCTTATGTCGATCTCCACATCGGCCACACTGTCTCCTGTTCGGGGCTTTGTTCTGCCTGGGCCTCGCCTGATCATTGGGTTTTATCCGGTCACTGGGCTTTATCCGGTCACTGGGCCCATAACCTGTTGCAGAGTATGGTTGCTGGGTGCAGAAGAGTCATTTTAGATCAGACATTGTGGAGTAACAGGAACTGGGTTTATTGGAACATGCATGCAATAACTGAAGGTCACCTTACATGGTGGATGGCACAGAGACAGGAAAAAGAGATCAGTGAGTTCACATTACATGTACACGAAACAACCAACACATCATAGAAATGCATAGAGGGACAAGTGAGTGTTAGTAACAGCGACATCTAGTGTCACAACAATAAACTGCAGAATATTCAGCAGAAGTCACTATAGCAATAAACTAAGCTGTAGTTGTTGTATCTCCAACAAAACCAAATGTATATGTGTATGCGAGCATTTGGAGGGAATCAGGAGAAATAATGTTACTTCAGGTTGAATGACCTTTTTGTCTGACAGCTATTCAATCTTTATGGCCAGCTTATTACCTTTAAGGATACTCCACTTCTCTGACTGCTCATTCAGAGTTTAATTTGCTGGCTCTACTTCTTCCCCTTGCTGTTGGGGTTCCTCAGGGTTCAGTCCTATATATTCATGTTTTTTTCTGTCTACAGACCGCCAATTGGACAAATGAGCAGCAGACGTGGATTTCAGTGCTATCTCTAGCTTCACAATACCCAATGATATACCTCATCCTGTAACATAACACTTGCACTACTACACAACAAAGTGACCAACTGTCTGTGGTCTATATCATCATGTTCTATTGTAAATGGGGATAGAGTGTAGTTCTGGCTGCAGGTGTGCGCTAGCAGCAGCACAAATCCAGTAGGCTGTTCACCCGCCGAAACAGGCTGACTGACATCTGTGCCGCCAATGTGAAAGCAGCCTAAACCTGATATTTCAATTTCAGTATCTGGTACTACCATAACTTTTGGCAGCATGAGCGCTGAGGTCTTGTTTGACTCAGATATTCATACGGTTTTATTTGATCACTGACATGCTCATCCCACTTGCAAAAATTCCAGAATCTGCTGTTTTCTCACCATGGAAATGGCAGAAACTCTGACTGTTGCTCTTATACATTCTTGACATGATTCCTTTAACTTATTGCTAACTATCCTCTCCAATCTAACCTGAACCATGACCGTGCCATGCTCTAGTCCCCTTCCCGCACGCTACTGTTGGCTACTGGCATTACACTGATTGGATGGCCGGGAACGTGTCATCGGGTGCTATAAAGCACCCGGTGACATGTGACTGGCTCATACCGAGCCAGGGACAGCTGCAGCAAGGAGGGACAGAGAGTATAGGGAGAGAAGCATGCTAGGCAGGGATAGAAAACGCTCAGAAGGGCTATTATATCTGGCACAAACTTTTATTTTTTTTATATTTGAGGACTTGTTGAAAATAGCACTAGGTGGCCTGCCATTTACGCCACAAGTGCTGCTGCAGCAAGGAGGGACATACACTGTAGGGAGAGAAGCACACTAGGCAGGGATAGAAATCGCTCAAAAAAGACCCAAAAGCCCTTTTAAGGGCTATTATATCTGACACAAACCTTTATTTACTTATATTTGAGGACTTTAAAGGTGGTGAAAATAGCACTAGGTGGTCTGCCATTAATGCCACATGTGCTGCTGCTGATGCATGCTGTAGGATACTCTCTGTATACTATATACCTGACATACTTTGCTATAATTTCTGCTGTTAAGCCCGCAGTACTTCTTTTGCGTCTTGCTGTATAACATTTGCGTATTGATAGAATTTCTATAGGCAGGGTTAGTATCATTGTTCAAAAGTCCATTGTTAAATCCTTCTGCATTGTTTTTTTTTGGGTGGCAAAAAAACCCAAGTGTGCCCTGTCAGTAACACTAGGTGCACAGTGTATTAGAACCGTTCAAAAGTCTATGTAGCTGACATCCGTTGTTACATTTAATACCATTAATTTAGGCCGCAGTTCCTCATTTACTGCTGCAGCAGTTAAATTTGCCCAAGGAGGGAATTAAACTATAGAGATAGGATTTGGGTAGGTAGAAAGATTGTCGCTGTTCCAAAAAGACCAAAGTCCATTGCGAAATATGTCTTTTTTTTTTTTTTGGGTGGCAAAAAAAACCCAAATGTGCCCTGTGAGTAACCCTAGGTGCACAGCGTATTACAACCGTTCAAAAGTCTATGCAGCTGACATCCGTATTTAATACCGTTCATTTAGGCCTCAGTTCCTCATTTGTGGCTGCAGTTTAATTTGCCCAAGGAGGAAATTAAACTATAAGGATAGGATTTGGGTAGGTAAAAAGATTGTTTCTGTTCCAAAAAGACCAAAGTCCATTGTGAAATACGTCTGCTTTTTATTTTTTTGGGTGGCAAAAAAAACCCCAAGTGTGCCCTGTCAGTAACGCTAGGTGCACAGCGTATTACAACAGTTCAAAAATCTATGTAGCTGACATCCGTTGTTACATTCTTCACAAGCGTCGAGTGGGCATTGATGACGTGTTACGCAACTTTGATGAATCTACACAGATGGTGAGCGGCGATAATGCCATTATCAGAGTAACCATCCCACTTCTGTGTCTACTAAAAAGCTCGCTGCTGACAATAAATTGTAATTGCCCCCATTTTTTTTTTTGCAAAGACTCTTTCCAACAGCTCAATAAAGTAATCTATTACATTTACTGTACATTTTCCATACTAAAAAAGAAAGTATCAAGAAAGGGTCCTCGCCTAGCCCTATACACCTTTATTTACAAGACCACACCCTCTACTCCGCCCTGACCGATAACACCTTTAGAAAATAGGAAAAATAAAACTACATATTCCATTAATACTGATCAATCTACAAGTATTGATTTGTGACATTAATTATAATACATTATTATCTTGTTGGCAAGCTACAATATGTGTCATAGCTAGAGATGAGCGAACGTGCTCGAAACGAGCACTGTACCGCTCGGCTCCCCTGCGCTCGCATGGGCACAGGCAGCCGCTTCCGTCCTCCACAGGAGGACGAAAGCGGCTGCCTGCGCCCATGCGAGCGCAGGGGAGCCGAGCGGTACAGTGCTCGTTTCGAGCACGTTCGCTCATCTTTAGTCATAGCCTATTGTGCACATAATCGTTTACAAAGTGTAAAAGAACAAAAATAGACATTTTAAACTAAGATATAAATTAATATTTTGGTTTATAAATACTTTGCAAAAACATACAGATTTTAATATTATAGCAAAAGTAAATAATGTATTAAAAAAAAAATAACCAAAAAATAGGACGAAAAAAATTGATTAAAAATTTTCACTCATCTGTAGTGCTGAGGTTGTGTATATCCAATACAGATAAATATATAAAACAGTCTTATCTTCATATATTTCTACAGCTTTCTGCATATCAGTACCATTTATAAGGAAGTTTTTTGTGGGAAAAATATAAAGCTGCAAAAGTAAGACTACGGTAAGTTTTAACTGCAAAGTGCATGCATCTGCGGGTCACCCTTAAATTTTTTGGACGGTCAGCTCGGCAGCAGCATGGAGTCCTATTCCATTATTCATAGCTCAAGTATTGAGGCGACCCGGCCTGGTTTGAACACTCAAATTTTTTAAGTTAACGATTCCGGCCCCCGGGACACTCAGCGAAGAGCATCGAGGAGGCGCCGAGAGGCAGGGGCTCCGACAGGTGGTAGCTCACCTCCCTGCAGACCGCCAGCTCGATCTCAAGATCGAACACCGAGCTTTCTTGGATTACTGCATCAATACCTCCATTTTGTCAGAGTCCAGGAAAAGCTGGAGCCTTCAGTGCATCATGTCACTGCCTGAGAGTCAGTTTGGGTATTCCCTTTTTCACATGGTTGAAATTTTAATATTTTCTTGGGCGAGTTAAATTTGTTTAAGGTGCAGCATAAATGTACGGGATTACTGTATCAATACAGAATTATTTTCCTATCTGGCATACATCTGAGTCGCTCATCATGCGGGCCCACATCTGATTTGTGTCCTGTATCTGTAGGACATATATGGAGGACTTTTTATTACCTTGATACATTCTATGAATTACTTAAATTCTTTTTTATGGTCTGCTCTTCAGCAGAATGTCACATTAAGAATAACATTTTTTGGACGGTCAGCTCGGCATCTGCGGGTCACCCTTGAATTTTTTGGATGGTCAGATCGGCATCAGCGGGTCACACTCAAATTTTTTGGACGGTCAGCTCGGCATCAGCTTGTCACCCTTAAATTTATTTTTTTCGGTCAGCTCGGCAGCAGCGTGTCACCCTTAAATTTTTGGACGGTCTGCACAGCAGCAGCATGTCACCCCTATTGTTTTGGAGTGTCAGCAGCAGGCCATCAATGATAATTTTTCACGGGCGTCTCTGATGCCCTCCTCTATGTGTAATAAAGGGTGTATTGGAGTGCCTGTTCCTTGTAATTTTTGGCAGCCCTTTCACTTAATGCATAGGCTTTATGAGTGTCGGAGTCCCACAATTATACCGCAATGTGAATGAGGCCCTCCTTTATATGATATACCGGTTGTATGGGAGTGCCTCATCCGTGTAATTTTTGGCAGCACTTGCGCTTAACGTACAAGTAAATCTATGTTTCCTAACAATATTTCCTGTAAAATAGATGTTATCTTGGGTTTGCAGAGCAGGGGGTGCACGGTCTTCTCCCATTGACTTCCATTATACTCGGGTGCTCGGCCGAACACTCGAGCACCACCTAGTGTTCGGCCAGAGCACCCGAGCAACCGAACATCGGGGTTCTCGATCATCACTAATTATTATTATTATTATTAATAATATTATTATTATTATTATTATTATTATCACTAGACAATCCCATGGTGATCCATAATCACAGTGGGGAGCATGGTGGCTCAATGGTTATCACTGGTGCCTTGCAGCACTGGGGTCCTATTTCAAATCTGTCCAAGGACAGTATCTGCATGGAGTTTGTATGATGTCCCTGTGTTTGTGAGGGTTTCCTCCTATACTCTGAAGACATACTATACTCATAGAGTAGAGAACTTTGTAAACCCCACTGGGGACAACGAGTGATGATAATGTCTGTAAAGTGCTGTGCAGAATATGTTGGCTTTATATAAGCAAATAATATGAAAGGTTTCATTTTACTATCTTTGTGGAGTCAATATGGTAAAGCAGTATAACAGGCACTAAAATGTGGCTGCTTTGTTGCCCTGTGAAACTAGCCAAATAACAATGTCTCTAAATTTAAAAAAATCTGTCCATCAGATGTTGCATTCCCTGACAGAAGCATTATTTGTCTAATATGGACTCCTTGTGCAGCCTTATAAGTAGAGATGAGCGAACCACTCGACATTCAGTTTGGTTCAGGTTCGATACATTTTTGAAACATTTACTAAAGGAAACAGAAATTAAGGGAAACGGATTTAGGCTTAAACTTGTTGTCACTCACAGATAATCTGGTGCACTACCCTGTGTATTATTGTACTGTTCATATATATGCTGGTTTATTTAAGGGGGTTGTATCATTCCAGACAATGGGGGCACATTTTTCTTTGGTGCTGGCGAAAATAGCTTAGGACAATGGAGGACAAATTGCACTGTTCAGATACCCTAATAAATAAAATGACTTATATAAGTAATGAATGTTTGCCTCTAAGAAAACATAACATGTTATTAAAAAGGCAAAAGAAACTGATCTTGAATTAGGTTGCTATTAACAATAAAGAGCAAATTGACAATGCAGTCCTAATTGGTTAGTTTGAGCCCACCATGCACACCTGTGCTGTACTTAACAGCAAGAGAGCAATGTTGCAACATGACATGACTGTGCTGTGTGGCCATACCCTAATTGAGAGCTCTATGAATGGCTGGATACACACATTTTGATATTCTTAATCAGGATTCTGGTGTATCACAATATAGAGTACGACCAATGCCACCCTTCCAGAATACAAATAGATTATTATATCATTATAAAACGTTATCCACAGAGAAAAACTAACATTTTGTTCATAATTAGAGATGAGCGAGCATACTCGTCCGAGCTTGGTGCTCGTTCGAGTATTAGGGTACTCGTAAGTGCTCGCTGCTCGGACGAGTATCTCGCCATGCTCGAGGAAATGGCAACTTCCGCATAGTGCTTTTTTGGCGCCTATAAACTCAGCCAATCACAAGCCAGGAGACTCTGCAGTACACCCAGCATCACGTGGGGCCCTTACATGTCGATAGCAGGAGTTGGCTGGCCTGATCAGGTGACCCTGGAATATACTAGTGACTGGCCGCGGTGCTCGGCTCAGATGCCGTCTGGATGTCGTTAGGGATAGAGCTGCTGCGTTTCAGGGATAGATAGAGTGTTAGAGCCTGCATTTAGTTCTCTGTTAGGCAGGAATCACCCACAAAGAACCCAACAGCCCTTCTAAGGGCTACAAGACATTTTTTTTTGTCTCCTGGCTTGGCTGGCTGGCTGGCACTGGTAGTGCAGTTATCACCATATATAACCCCCTTTTTTTAATGTTATATCTCAGTGATACAAATCCATTGCACACAGCAGTGTGGAACCATTCTGTGTGTCACAGTTCATCTGTCCACTCACGCCAATCCGTATTTTCTGTCCGGGTGACACTTTCTGTACGTCACTTAATACAACCAAGTCTTTTGCTGCCTGTCACGTATATAGCTTGATCCCAAAAATCTCTGTGCGACATTTGTCTGGGTCGCAGTCTAAATAGCCACCATCAGTAGGGTGTCAGTTAGCTCTACGATAGTTTCTGCACGTCACGTTCCCAAAAAAACAAAACTACAAAAAAAAAATATTAAAAAAAATATATATAAAAAAAATATTTTAGTTGTTTTAGCTCAGTGATACAAATCCATTTCACATAGCTGCGTGGAACCATTCTGTGTGTCACAGTTCATTACACTCACTCCTATCCGTATTTTCTGTCCAGGTGACACTTTCTGTACGTCACTTAATACAACCTTGTCTTTTGCTGTCTGTCACGTATATAGCTTGATCCCAAAAATCTCTGTGCGACATTTGTCTGGGTCGCAGTCAAAATAGCCACCTTTCACAGGGTGTGAGTTAGGTCTACGATAGTTTCTGCAAGTCACGTTCCCAAAAAAACAAAACTACAAAAAAAAGTATATAAAAAAAAATATCTTTTTTAGTTGTTTTAGTTCAGTGATACAAATCCATTTCACATAGCTACGTGGAACCATTCTGTGTGTCACAGTTCATTACACTCACTCCTATCCGTATTTTCTGTCCAGGTGACACTTTCTGTACATCACTTAATACAACCAAGTCTTTTGCTGCCTGTCACGTATATAGCTTAATCAAAAAAATCTCTGTGCGACATTTGTCTGGGTCGCAGTCAAAATAGCCATCTTTAACAGGGTGTGAGTTAGGTCTACGATAGTTTCTGCAAGTCACGTTCCCAAAAAAACAAAACTACAAAAAAAATATATAAAAAATATATAAAAAAAATATTTTTTTAGTTGTTTTAGCTCAGTGATACAAATCCATTTCACACAGCTGCGTGGAACCATTCTGTGTGTCACAGTTCATTACACTCACTCCTATCCGTATTTTCTGTCCAGGTGACACTTTATGTACGTCACTTAATACAACCAAGTCTTTTGCTGCCTGTCACGTATATAGCTTGATCAAAAAAATCTCTGTGCGACATTTGTCTGGGTCGCAGTCAAAATAGCCACCTTTCACAGGGTGTGAGTTAGGTCTACGATAGTTTCTGCACGTCGCGTTCCCAAAAAAAAACAAAACTACAAAAAAATATATAAAAAAAAATATTTTTTTAGTTGTTTTAGCTCAGTGACACAAATCCATTTCACACAGCTGCGTGGAACCATTCTGTCTGTCACAGTTCAGTACACTCACTCCAATCCGTATTTTCTGTCCAGGTGACACTTTCTTTACTTCACTTAATTAAACCAGACTTAACAAGTTTGTGGGTTTCAGTACACCAGGCCCATTTATTTTTTATATAATACACTTATATACAGAAAATGTTGAATCCCAGGGCCAGGGCTGCCATCAGGAATTTCGGGGCCCCTTACAGGCAAATTTCGCGGGCCCCCCCCCCCCCCCCCCCCTTTCGGGTAAACTTTACAGATTGCAAAATGGCTAACTTTTTTTTCTTAACAAGTCGCATCATTGTGTGTATTATCTCTGTACAGTGACATCACTGTGTGTATTATCCCTGTACTGTGACATCACTGTGTTTATTATCCCTGTACGGTGACATCACTGTGTTTATTATCCCTGTACAGTGACATCTCTGTGTTTATTATCTCTGTACTG
>ONZH01008135.1:0-98947 GCA_900303285.1 Rhinella marina
AGTGTTTGAGCATGCACACTGCTGATCGGAGGGGGTCCCAGTGGTTGAGCATGCGTACTGCTGATCGGAGGGGTCCCAGTGGTTGAGCATGCACACTGCTGATCGGAGGGGGTCCCAGTGGTTGAGCATGCACACTGCTGATCGGAGGGGGTTCCAGTGGTTTGAGCATGCACACTGCTGATCGGAGGGGGTCCCAGTGGTTGAGCATGCACACTGCTGATCGGAGGGGGTCCCAGTGTTGAGCATGCACACTGCTGATCGGAGGGGGTCTGACAGTGGTTGAGCATGCACACTGCTGATTGGGGGTCTGCATACACACTACTGATCGGAGGAGGTCCCAGTGGTTGAGCATGCACACTGCTGATCAGAGAGGGTCCCAGTGGTTGAGCATGCCACACTGCTGATCGGAGGGGGTCCCAGTGGTTGAGCATGCACACTGCTGATCAGAGGGGGTCTGAGTGGTTGAGCATACACACTACTGATCGGAGGGGGTCCCAGTGGTTGAGCATACACACTACTGATCGGAGGGGTCCCAGTGGTTGAGCATGCACACTGCTGATTGGAGGTGGTCCCAGTGGTTGAGCATGCACACTGCTGATCGGAGGGGGTCCCAGTGGTTGAGCATGCACACTGCTGATCGGAGGGGGTCCCAGTGGTTGAGCATGCACACTACTTGCTCAGAGGGGGTCCCAGTGGTTGAGCATGCACACTGCTGATCGGAGGGGGTCCCCGTGGTTGAGCATGCGCACTGCTAATCAGAGGGGGTCTGAGTGGTTGAGCACACACACTACTGATCGGAGGAGGTCCCAGTGGTTGAGCATGCACACTGCTGATCGGAGGGGGTTCCAGTGGTTGAGCATGCACACTGTTCATCGGAGGGGGTCCAAGTGGTTGAGCATGCATACTGCTGATCGGAGAGGGTCCCAGTGGTTGAGCATGCACTTCTGATCAGAGGGGGTCTCAGTGGTTGGGCATGCATACTGCTGATCGGAGGGGGTCCCAGTTGTTGAGCATGCACTTCTGATCGGAGGGGGTCCCAGTGGTTGAGCATGCACTTCTGATTGGAGGGGGTCTCAGTGGTTGAGCATGCACTTCTGATCGGAGGGGGTCTCAGTGGTTGGGCATGCACACTGCTGATCGGAGGGGTTCCAGTGGTTGAGCATGCACACTGCTGATCGGAGGGGGTCCCAGTGGTTGCACATGCACACTGATCGGAGGCGGTCCCAGTGGTTGAGCATGCACTTCTGATCGGAGGGGGGTCTCAGTGGTTGGGCATGCACACTGCTGATCGGAGGGGGTCCCAGTGGTTGAGCATGCACTGCTGATCGGAGGGGGTCCCAGTGGTTGCGCATGCACTTCTGATCGGGAGGGGGTCTCAGTGGTTGGGCATGCACACTGATGATCGGAGGGGGTCCCAGTGGTTGAGCATGCACACTGCTGATCTGAGAGGGGGATCCCTTATGGAATACCCCTTTAATTGCACAGTGATCTTGCTATCATTGCACATGAAACATTTCAGAAATAGACCTTGGTGGCTCCAAAAGTAAGATGCAAATTGGGTTGTCTTCTACTAGACCTTTGTGGATCTGAAAGCAACCCAACTACTAGGGATTGGCTCCAAAATGAGGGTTTCCTTCTGCTGGACCCACCTAAGGATCTCCTTGTTCTCTTGGTGGGACATCTTCAGAGATGTCAAGGTATCAGAAGTTCCTTTTGTCCCCTGTGGCGCGGGATGTGTGAAGAGACCGCAGCCGGGGGCACCGGCGTCCAGACAAGGGTCAGGTCAGTCTGATTCCATGTAGACTGTCTCCCTGGCCGGACTGTCTACGAGACGTCTACACTAGACCTGGAATGTGCTTCCTTTAGGCCGTTAGGCTGGTGGAGCATGGAGAACAGAGACGTGCAAATCATTTTATTGTCAATTGGACATGAGCTAAACAGGATTATCTGAAGTTCCCTTAAAAAACGGGGAAAAAAATGAAAAATCATAGCTTCATTAGATCTATCTGGCACATGAAGCATCTATAAAAGATCTGCAACAGGAAGCAAAATGTTTACCAGATGAAATGGAGTAGAAATGTCAAATCATTTCCACTTAATCAGATTTCATAGGTACTCTGCGCGGCATAAAAGGCTGTGAAATGCTAATTTGTTAGTGCCTTATATAAAGCTTATGTGCGGATTTCTGCAACATCTGGACAGGAAGGTTACGTCGGCTCTAATTGCAGCGGCTTTTGCTATCACTTTATGTGCTGACCGTGGTGTTTCTACAACTGGTACTGCGGCTGCGGAGCCGATCTGTGCCAGATTGCAGAATATTGCTCACAGAGTATCTTCTGAATTAAGAAACTGTTCCCATAGCCCTCAGGGTTAGTTTTAGGGGGCATCAAAATGAGCTCTTGCTCCCCGTCCTCTGATTCAGAAGCACAGCGCCATTTGAAAAGTAGTGGTTATGGTATGGTTATAATATACATATATATTTCAATCCAGCCCCTGGATCTGAACACTTTTGTAATTGCATGTAATTAAAAATTTTGTATGTCTACTGAGTTATTCAATAAAATGTATCTGTATAGCGCCACCTGCTGTTTGTTTTCTTCTTATTTCTTTTTCGGACTCGCTGAGATGGTCGCACATGCTCAGTTTCATCCTTTAACTCCCTCCCGAGCTGTGCTAGGGAGAGAGCTGCAGCAGAAAGGACACGCCCACTTAGCTACAGCAGGAAGGACACTCCTCTTGAGCTATCAGCTTGATATGGATCTAGCAGAGCAATGAATGGGGAGATCTCTGGATCCCTGTGAGGTACAGGGCTGGTTCTAGCTTTGTTAGAAAGAGATTGTCATGTACTAGATGATGTTAGATTTTCATTTTTTTTTTCCATTGATCATGGGATAACTCTTTAACCCAGGGGTCAGCAAACTGCAAGCATTCCAGCTGTTCTGAAATTACAATTCCCAGCATGCTTCATTCCTATGGGAGTTCTGAGAAGAGCAGAACAAGTATGCATGTTGGGAGTTGTAGTTTCACAATGGCTGATGTGACGTAGGTTGCTGACCCCTGCTTTAACCCTGTCTTTCTGGGGATGTTGGGGTTCCTAGCAGTGGAGACCCCATTAAATGTGCATGAGTCATGAGATAACCCCTTTAAGTGAATGGTACAGTGTGCCACTTGGACCCGCACTTATTGGATATTTATAACCTGTCCTGACCTATCCAATATCAGAAGCCTGGAAACCCCTTTAAAACATTGTATTACAGTATTATTTTGACATGGATAGCTGTATAGGGTTGAGAATATATGGCAGTGATATGTGGACACTATATGGTAGTATTATTTTCATTACTATGTGGAGGTTTCATTTAAGCAGTGTAAGGCCCCTGGTATGCAAACCATTGACTTCAGTATTGAGTATTTAAAAAAAAAACAACGTATGAGCAGTTTTAAAACTTTTTTCTCAATGTGTGTTGATTGTGAAAGTCAAACACATAGGAGAGGGGAAGGGACTTTAATTTAGAATATTTTTGTGAAAATGAGATTTTATTCTGCCATATGGTTCTTTTGTATCACTTGCATTATCTCTTGCATCTCCAAATCATAACAGCATCCAGTACAGCAGATTTATGCACTTGGGCCTTTGTGCGTATTAGGAGTTGCGCCAGATCTTGCCATGTTAGGGCCACATCTTTAGATCAGTAGTTAGCGAAGTGGAATGGAGTTCCTGCAACTCTGTATACATGCTAAGGATCATGTCTGTGTGGAAAAAGGAGTGCTACTTCTGGATTCCGGAGTGCTACTTATTTCCATGGATTCTGCACAGAAAAACAGTTGTATTAGCCAACGTGGATTAGCTTCATTAAATAGTGCAATTCAGTGTGAACCCAAAGGAGATTTAGTCTTTTACAGAGCTCCAAATTCCCTGTTTCCCTTCACAAAGCCATGCAGTTAAATAATACTCTAGCGGTATGCAGCTACCACTAGGGGAGCTCAGGAGCTTACTGCGTACTGTGTTATTATTGAGTTCAATATAGAGACAGTATGCAGTAAGTTCCTGAGCTCCATCTAGTGTGACTGTAGGAATCCTGATTTTTTAAAAAATAATTTAACTTCTTAACAATGGAGAGATTTGGAGCGCTGGTCCTGCACAAAACATGACACACTGCAATGAGTGTCCCTGTAACTGTGTCAGCCCTCTGTTCTTCCATGGTCACTGCCACGTTCACAGGCAGAGCTTCATTGTTTGGTCACACGTCTGTCAGTAAATTTCGTATTGTTCCAGGATCAGCTACCAGATTTTTTGAATTGTTTATTGACCGGAGTATAAATTGGAATCAGTTCACTGTGGTTCCTATTCTATATTTTTTGTGCAGATTTTTTGAAATGCAGCTTCAGATGTAAATGGAGTATAAGTCATTGTGGCAAAAATCAGTCCAAAAGCAATAAATCTGCAATTTGAATTCAATATTTTACTATACTTTTTGCTATATATATATATATATATATATATATATATATATATATCCTCCTAGAAGTTTTGGTGGATATTTAATGTTTTTTAAATTGTCATTTTGATGTTTTTGAATTGTCATTGTGGTAAAAATTAGTACAAAAGCAATAAACCTGCAATATGAATGCCGTATTTTACTATACTTTTTGATATTTTGATATGTATATATATATATATATATATATATATATATATTATATATAATTTTTTTTTTTGATCCTCCTAGAAGTTTTGATGGATATTTTTATGTTTTTGAATTGTCATTTTGGTAAACATTAGTACAAAAGCAATAAATCTGCAATTTGAATTCAATATTTTACTATACTTTTGGTGAGTTTGGTGGATTTTTTTCTATATTTTTATGTTTTTGAATTAATACTTTTTAAAATATGAACACACAAAAATATCTAAATCCTCTTTGTTCCCTTACATTTTCTTCTCTTCCTCCTTTCCAGCACGACATCTTGCCAGACAGTAGACATTCTTCCAAAGGTTAATGACAAATCTTTCGCAGCTTGTAAGCTCCTTTATTTTAAACCTAGAGAAGAACACATGACGAGGGCCTAAGGGTTTTCATTCCTCCTTGGTACAGAAGGCGAGCCTCTGTGTGTAAGGTTCATTCTGTCTTTTTTAAAAGGAAGCAGCATCACTTGGAGAGAGTTACCCAGTCATGTGAATCTCCTTGTAATACAGTATCATATTATTATTAGGACAGATGTGACAGTGGACGTCTTATGACCTACTACATATGCCGGGCTATCCCTTCAGGTGTTTATCTTGTATATTGACCCCACATCAGTATATATTCCTCTATGTAAAATATGTGAAAATATAGAAAACAAACACAATGGGGCATAATCTAAAAGATTTCATGGATTTTGTACTATTACCAATTTTTTACAAAAATTTTTCATCTGGCACCTGGAAGCTCACAAAAATGTCTAATTAAAGAAACTATTCGACTACCTTTTTATTTTTTATTTTATTTTTTATGGGTCCATTAACAACATAATCCTGGTGACAGAGGGTCAAGCTATAGAATGTAATCTATGGTAGAACCTGGCAACGAGTGTTCTGTTTCCCTACAGCACAACTAGAGGACAAATGAAGTATTACAGTTACCATTTAACTCAATGGGATGTTGCCTGTAGTGCATGGAGATGGTGGATCCTTCAGAGAGAGAAAGGACCCATTCTACTCCATTATTTTTTTTATTTTTTACGGGGTCCCTGATGACAGAGTGTCACGCTATTTAGAATACAGTCTATGGTAGAACCTGTTAGCGAGTATTCAGTTTCCCTACAGCACCACCAGAGGACAAATGAAGCATTACAGTCACCATATGACCAAGTTTTCACCTGCAGTAGAAGAATAGATGATCCCAACTTAGACTTGGCCCCTTTTGCTCTGGGCCCCATAGAAGTCGCATGGCCTGCCGCTATGGTAGTTACGCCCCTGCATGGAAGTGGTAGGTCCTTCTGAGAGAGACACTCTTTTTAGCCTCTCTGGCTAATAGATGAGGGCGCTAAATGGGGGTTCTGCCTCTATTGACCGCAGCCCTTTCATAGGGTATTTGAAATTGCATTTTTCTAAACCAGATAAATCCTTTGAAGGAATTTAACTATAGGAACATGTGGTATAATTGTGTATTTTTCATTATCCAATCACAACCCAGAAAAGTATCATTTTCAGGGTCATGTTCTGAAAGATGAGTCCTAGGTTGGACTTTGCCGAATTGCAATCTTTTGCATCTGTTGCTGGAGCTGCCTGTGTAATGCATGAAGAAGCCTGCAGAGGCCTTTATGCATAACACCTCTGCCCACTTTACTGGGGCCCTCAGATAAGAATTGTCAGCCTCCAACTTCATAACCCACACTTGTGTGAAATTAACACTTTGATGCAGTACGTGTGGGCTGTCATCAGCTGTCTCGTGGATTGATAGACTCTGTGAAAGTGATCCCAAACCTGTGGTTTTTCCAGCTGTTGCAGAATTAAACTCCCCAGCATGCCCAGACAACATATTTTCTAAAAATTTCAAGTATTTCTAGTTCACTTTGCAAAAAAACACATCATAGCATACCACAGGTAGGGGCCTGTTGTCAGTAGACCCTCTGTCAACCGACTCTCCACAAACGCCAGCTCCACAATTTGGTGACCATTTAGGTAACCAGCAATTGTCTGCCATCAGGGTCGTAGCTATAGGGGGTGCAGAGGTAGCAGTCGCTACCGTGGCCCAGGAGCCTGAGGGGGCCCAAAGCCCCTTGTGCACATACGAAGACACCGGTAATTAATAGAAAGTGCATAGTGGTCAGGTTACACCTCTGGCTGGAGGGAAGGGATTAGGTCAAGAATATGGCATGGGGGGTGCCATTTCAATTTTTGCTTCAGGCAGCACGAAGGCAATGTGCTCCCCTGCCCCTGGCCACAAAGCACTGAGGAAAGAGGGGTCCAAGTTGAACTCTTGCACCAGGGCCTATGAGCCTTTACCTATGCCCCTGGCTGCCATCTATGAACCTCTATTGACTATGGCCAAGTTAGAGTGGTACTTAAGGTACACACCAGCACTAGGAGGGGAGCGGCATTTTGGTGCACTATGAGCAATGTTGTATTATAGCATATTTCTCAACCATAGGTGTGTGGAATGGTTAAAGCTGTCATTTACTATAAGTGGACCCCTTCTGGTGCAGATCAAGGAACACCAAACCTCTCGGCACATGTGTGGTTTCGACGGACTTGGCGTTCATTTGCCCCATCTATCCTTGGGTTCATTCCCCGTTCTCTTCCATGCCAATATTGCCGGTGCGGTAGATAGGGGATACCACCCTCTCTTTTAAAGGGCCCGTACTGTACACTTGGCAATAGGTTCCCTTTTCTATTGACTATGGTGAATTACACTAAAAAAATTCTCAAAAACATCCTGATTTGCCGTTCTTCTTCTGAAGACCTCATGTTTTTGCCTGATTTTTTTTTCGATCGTCGACAATTTGTGTCGATGCCCGTCTTGTAGCAAGACTGAGGATTTAAGCCCAGGTTTGGTAAACGGAAGTATTTGGTGATGTGCTTACTTCCATATAGATCTTAGCAGTGGTGGTTATACTATGATTCAGAGCGTTCTTCACTTATAATGTACACGTTTATCTCGGGCTCATTAATATTTATACTTAGCTGAGAGAGTCTTTTTTCATGTAGAACGAGACAATGGCCTATGCTCTCTCCTTGTCTTCTCCTTATCTTGCGTTTTTAGCTATTTTTGCAGTGTAGAGATATGCCCCAGAGTGCACTTTTCAGGAATGCTTTTACTGTATTTTTATAGTTTTTGTCAGAAGGGCGGAACCTTCATTAAAATGAATAAAAAACTCTAAGAGAAAAAATTCACATGGCAAGACGAGCTCCAAGGTCATGTATGTGGGCTGCCATGTAGGCCTTACTATCTAATCTATTGTTGGCCAAACCTGCCATTTTTGGTGGGACCTGCCAACAACTTCGTGTTTAGGGAGCTCCCTTCTCCCAATAGATAATAGATACCTTCTCTTAGATAATAGATACCTTCTCATAGATAATAGATACCTTCTAATAGATACCTTCTCCCAATAGATATTCGGGCAGAGAATGATTGGGTATATTGACTTTTAATGCCAGATCTTTTTTTTGCATGGAGATAAGAACTGCCCTCCTATCTAATCTAATTGTTGGTCAAACCTGCCATTTTTGGTGGGACCGGCCAACAACCTAAATATGTATATGGAGCTCCCTACTTTCTCCCAATAGACGTAGGGGTGGAAAATAAATGGGCATGTTGTCTTTTAATGCCTATCCTTTTCTTCTGCCAAGAGATAAGCACTGTCTTCCTATCGAATCTTTTCTTGGTCAAACCTGCCATTTTTGGTGGGACTGGCTGACAACTTTATGTGTATGGAGCTCTCTACTTTCTTCCAACAGATGTTCAGGGAGAGAATAATTGGGACATATTGACTTTTTAAATGCCTGATACTTTTCTTCTGCCGGGAGATAAGCACTACCTTCCTATCTAATCTATTGTTGGTAAAACCTGCCATTTTTGGTGGGACCAGCCAACAACCTAATATGTGTAGGGAGCTCTCTACTTTCTCCCAGTAGATGTAGGGGCAGAGAATGATTGGGCATGTTGACTTTTAATGCCTGATCCCTTTCTTCTGCTGCAAAGATAAGCACTGGCGGAGGTAATCTGCCAACAGCTTTCCTCCTCCATCTCTGTTGAAAACACGGATGAGTTGAGTGTACGTGTGTATGAGGGAGTCAAGGAGAGATAGATGCCAACGAAACCAGCAATTTGGCTAGTTGGTATGGACCGTATGTGGTCCCCTTAACATGCCAAGATTAGCAGACGTGAAGAGGAGGAGGAAAGGGTAAGGCAAGTATCTATGTATCTCATATACAGGTTGGGTAACAAAGGTCGTTCCCTTATAATTTTCAAAATGGCTTGACAATAGAAAGAGCACGTTTAGCTTTGCACAACGTATAAAACATGTTACGCCTAGTGCATGGAGCAGTGCGTGAAACAACGATTCGAATAACGTTTGCTTGAGAATCCCTGTGTCATGTTCTTCCTCCCTCGGGCCCCACACTAAGGAAATCCGTTTTATCCAGTGTGTTGCTTTAAGGCTAGATAGGAACTGATGTCTTCTTGAGAATGATGATGGCAGCAGGAAGGAGTGTGCTGAACCTCAGCAGCGGACAGTTACCTATCCACTCCTGCTCCTACTCCAATTATAAAATGGAGTAACTATGATCTGTCTGGCGGTTATTACCATCTTCTGCGACGTGTTGCGCTTCGCTCTTGGATATCACTCAGCAGATGTTATTAACAACCGCAATCCGATTCTCAATTTCACAGATTTGTTATAAAAAAGAATAAAGTGAAAAAAAACAACAACAGTGACTGTCGGGGGGGGGGGAGGGGTAATTTCAATTTATAATTCACAGTGTATATGCAGTGTTTTTGGTTGTTATTGAGTAAAACATATTACATATGGAGGATTGTATTTTAAATCTTTATTTATTTTATGCACTTATATAGCGCTACTATATACCACAGCCCTTTACAGACATTAGCATCAAGCTGTCCTCAATGGGTCTCTTAATCTAAGTTCCCTATCAGTATGTCTTTGGAGTGTGGGAGGAAAGTGGAGAACCCAGAGGAAACCCACACAAACACAGGGAGGCCCTATAAACTCCATGCAGATGTTGTCCTTGGTTGGATTCGAACTTAGGACCCCAGCACTGCAAGGTACCAGTGCTAACCACTGAGCCACCATGATTATATGACGTACTGTGGATCCTCTTTGAGACAACCACTCAGGGATGTAGAAATTATGGAAGCAGGGGTAGCAGTTCTATTGTCTAAGACTTCGTTCACATCCGGTAGGGGAACAGACTACACCGCTGCACACTGACGCACTGGATCTCCATTGACTATAATGGAATCCGAGGAGGATCCGGTAGGTTTCCGGCATGAATGCCAGATTTCTGCCAGACAAACACTGCTGCATATAGTGGTATTTGTCCAGCAGAAAGCTAGCATCCTTGCCTGAAACTGTCAGGATCCACATCTGATCCCATTATAGTGAATGGGAATCCAGTGGTGTCCGGCTTTGCCCAATACGATAACTCTGTATCCTCTGACGGAACAGACTACTGGATTCACCTACTAGAGATGTGAACGTAGCCGAGTAGGGCTCAATGGACTTTCTTCCATATGAACAGACACCAATATAAATGGCACATCAAAAGTGTGGGACGCTACTTTAGCTTTCACATTGGGGTCCACCTCTGTACTGGAAAGGTTTTTTCTAGAGGGGTGGTCCTCTATATGTAGATTGTAAGGGATTATAAGGAATTGGAGATCCGTCACAGAAGAATCTATTCAAGATCAATGGTCGTCTTCTCGAAGAGTTGGTCTTTACGAGAGGTTTCACTTAGTTCAGGGATGCCCAACCTGCGGCCCTCCAGCTGTTGCAAAACTACAACTCCCAGCATGCTCAGACAGCCCATAGCTTTCAGCCTACAGCAGGGCATGGTGGGAGTTGTAGTTTTACAACAGCTGGAGGGCCGCAGGAAAGAGTGAAAGATGGTGGCACCATATTTGGATCAAATTTGTATAGGGTTTGGCCTCCAGTCTTTGTTTCTTATAGAGGGGTGTTGCTGGCAGGGGATCCCCCTCGATGACATCCTTGATAGGATTGATGGGGCAACTCCTTTAGGGACCATCGTAGGTCAGCTGTGGATTTCTGAGAAACTTTTTGGACAAAACCAATAAGGACCAGTCATACAATCTACATTACTTAACTTGAGAAACCCTTTTCAGTGAACAATCTTTACGTCTGGAGGAGCTTATTCAACTTTTTAAATATTTAAAAGACTTTTTGGAGCTGAAGGCAACTGGGTCAAAATTCCAGATTTGTTGTTTATTGTCTGTGACGTCTAGAACCCTTGGCTTTGGGCTATTTTAACTGCACAGTTCAATCTTCGACCTAACAAAATCTCCTTTCTTTGTCCGTTCCTGTGGCGCTTTGCATTCCTTGTGTGGCTCTTGCCTCCTTTGGGCAGACGTGTTTTGGAGACAACTGTCCTTTGTAGTCTTTTTTTTTTTATGAATAGCGCAAAAGAAAATAACGGCTTTAAAACCACATCAAATTTTTGCGGACATCAGTTTACTTTGTTCTTTGAACTTTTCTTTCAGGGGAGAGTTAAAAAAAAAATATCTGAGCGTCTCTAACCACTGAGAAACCACTTGAGATCTTACGAAAATTGAAAATGTCAAAACGTCAGTGTAATCAGATAACAGAGATCCTATTTAGAGGCGCACATCGTCAGTAGATGGTCTGCCAATAAAGTGTGACGAGATAAACGGGCAACGCCATCCAAAATGACGAGAGTTCACCAATTCTTTATTTTTTTAAAAATAACATTATCCTTTTGGATATCTTATGATTGATTTATGTAAAACGGATAGTGGGTCCCAAAGACAATTTTTTGGGTTCTAAAATTTCAATTTGTTTTATTCTAAAATTTATTCTAATTTTATTTATTCTGAACTTGTGTTTTACAATCAGGACATGTGCAATAATGTTATTCATTTTCTCTTTGTTTTTAACTAAAATATAATACAATTGTGAACTGTTACTGAGTTCTGGGAATATGTGACATGTTTTTCCCGGCTTGGTCTTGCGCCATAATAGGTAGAGAATTAAATTGGCAGTAGTTGTGTTAGAATACATAGGTGTAGAAATGCTGCATTGCTCACACTGGGCAGAACAAATAAAAATTTTAAGGGGTATTCCCTTCTTGGACAATGGGGGCATATCACTAGGATATGCCCCCATTGTCTTATAGGTGTGGGTCCCAACACTGGGACCCGCACCTATATTGAGAACGGAGCCCCAAAAGTAAAAGAGGACGCACTGCGCATGCCTTGCCACCCTCCATTTATTTCTATAGGCCTGCCAAAAATAGCCAAGCGCTGGCTCGGCTATTTCCGTCGGCTACATAGGAATGAATGGGAGCGGTGGCCGCGCATGCCCGGTGCACTCCAATTCATTTCTATGGGAGCAGCGCTCAGCGCTCAGTTCTCGATATAGGTGCGGGTCCCAGCGGTGGGACTCACACCTATAAGACAATGGGGGCATATCCTAGCGATATGCCCCCATTGTCTAAGATGGGAATACCCCTTTAAAGGAGCTGCTCTCCCTACTATTGGGGAGGAGAAGTGTTGGTCGTGGTGATGTCAGAAGTGTGGACCGCAGCAGATAGAAATCAAATAGCAGGTTGAATGAGTTACCAAGGAGCCTTTGGCACCGTTGTAGGTGGGTGTCTCCATGTGGAAGATGAGAGAGACTCTGCAAAGTCTGTATAGCAGGTGGAGTTGCCAAGGATCCTCCCAGCAAGAGTTGCTGCGTGAGAATCCATCGGCAGATTGAGTTCCCGGAGAACCTCCAGCACAGTTCTAACTTGAAGGTGGAGAATGGTCTCCATGTGGAAGGAGAGAAAGAGAGACTCCAAATTCTGTATAACAAATAAAGTTGCCAAGGAGCCTCCCCATAAGAGTAATTGTGTGAGGACCCAGGGCCAAGGGATAGTGCAGGTGTGAGGAGAGGTGGTGCAGGACACATAAATGGTTCCCCTGTATCGGGTAGGAATTAAAGACTATTGGGAGGAGAGCCACCACTGCTAACTTTGCTAACTATCCCATCTACCCTCAGTTGGGCCATCTACCCTTGTATTCAGAGAAGATTGTGGGTACCGTATCTCACTTCAGCAATACTTCCATTCTACTGTATTGCCGTGGTATCCATACTGCCCTATTTCCACATTGTCCAGCTGCCATAACTTTGGTAAAATTGGACTATCTGCACTGCACTTGAATTACTAAGACATTATTTGCAACTTAACATGTGCACTCAGTTTGATAATGTGGAACCCAACGAGTCCATAGAATAACCAACTATGAGTTCAACTTTGAGCACTTATAAGCTTGTTTACTCTCCTCCCCAATCTACAGATGGGAAAGGACCACGATAGACTGGATATCTACTAAATATGGCCACCAACAATCAGGGATGTTTACCACCAAGTTCTCACTTCATCCCATGGATGACACCAAGTTAGGAAAGAACCTCTTATTTTTTTTTTCTGTGGGTTCCTCCTCAGGTCTCAGAACGTCCTTTTCATATAGTGATATCTTGGGGTCTTGGTGCAATACTTGGGTCTTTCACCTAATCATCAGTGACTCACACATCACATCAATGAACAGTTTATTTCCAGGAGTCCTTCATAGTTTTCTCACCAACCGCTAGCAAAGCTGATGGAAGCAATCAGGGGCTGACCCTCTTCTCATGGGCACCTTAGCAGCAGCATGGTCTGACTCTTTGGTACTTACGCCCTTGGGCTTTGGTCTTTTCCTTGAGGTTCCCATGTACAAAAATAGAAATTGAAAAGTGCAGATATCCCAAAAGTAATGGAGAGCAAACTGAATGCAGCATTGCCGATGCCACCGCTGTCCTCTTATAAGCAGTGATTTAGAGGTTACTTAACTGTAGCAATAATAATCGCTGGAGATTAATCACACCAGAAATGTACTGCTGGACTATAATGGCTTTATTGTCAGACTGCTCACTTAATCCCCTCATGGCAGCCCCACAAAGCTCCAAAGTCTTGAAAGGTTTCCTGACGACTAGTTAGCTTATTAACCGGAAAGAGGTTTAAAGAGATTTTAATTTTTTCGAATTTTTTTGTTATTCGGTTTTTATTAAAAGACATCATATTGAAGAACACAACATCTTGTATTTGGTTCTAATCATTTTTCTCAGTGGGTTTCTGAGCAGTGATTATACTAGTCAGAATATGGATTATTTAACGTGTCTGATTGGCCATGCATACTACTATACTACTATAATTGGCTAATTAGCGTGCGGGGAGGGGACTCGAGCATGGCGCTCGAGCACACGAGGTGTCCAGCCGAACACCACGTGGTCACGAGCGCCGCCATGAATACCATATTCGGCTGAACATGTTCACTCAACACTATTGATGGCCTATCCTCAGGACAGGGCGTCAATATCAGATCGGTAGGAGTCTGATGCCCTGCATCCCCACCGATCAGTTCTTTAGGGCACCGTAAACCAGAAGTAGAAAATTTTGCCACTGTGTAGTGGCCGTGTCGGGGTACTGCAGCTCAGCTCCTATTAAGTAAGTTAGTAGCTGAAGCTATAGTATACCAGCACCAGAAACTACACCAGCGATGGATCCTTCAATTAACAATATAGTTTTTCGTGACGGCAGTGTCCAAAAACAGCTGATCAGGGGTTGCAAGTGCAGCTGATCAGGGGGTGCTTTGCTAGCAATTTTGTGGAACGGGTGCGGACCCATTCATTTCAATGGGGCCGCAAAAGATGTGGGCAGCACACCGTGTGCTGTCCGCATCCGAAGTTCCGTTCCACGGCCCGACAAAAAGGATAGAGCACGTCGTATTCTTGCTGCATTTCTATAACAGGGCCGGCCATGTGCAGTCCACAAAATGCGGAACATACACGGCCGGTATCCCTGATTTGTGGATCCGTAATTTGCGGACCTCAAAACACTTGCGGACGTGTGAATGGACCTTTATCCTTAGGAAAACCCATTTCTAAGCACCCTATCAGGGACTTCTGAGCGAACAAAGGTTCAACTATTCCGGACCCTGATCTATGAGCAACAGTGTCTCTCGCCCCGGGGGAACCAGCAGGTCCAGATGTTCCACAAGCTGCCCAATTATTGCATTGGGAGCTGTTTGAGGAGACATCCACAATCCTGTGAGTGTCGCTGCCTTCTCGCAGCTTACCAAGCACAGCACCGTACATTATATAGTGGCTTTGCTTGGTATTGCACTCAGCCCCATTCACTTTTATGGGACTGAGTTGCACCTAGGTCATGTGACTGATGAATATGTCATCACTGGCCTCCAAGGAAGCTGCGGTGCTCACAGGAGCATCAGTTTCTCAACCAGCTGATCTGTAGGGGTCCTGGATGATGGACCCCCACCGATCAGATGCTGATGACCCATCCTGAGAATAAATCATCAGTATTAAAAGCTCGGAAAACTCCTTTAAGGCTACTTTCACACTGGCGGCAGGCCTGATCCGGCAGGTGAAGGGTGCTGCCGGATCAGGCCTAAGCCGCTAGTGCACATGTGGTGGAGCCGGAACCGCGCTCCGGCCCACACACGTCACACAGTACATACAGACACATAAACATAAACATACACACACATATAGACAAACAAACACACATACATACTTACATACTCCAGCCAGGGACTTCGGAGCACGTCGGAAGGACAGCGACGGCCTGCGCGCAGTGATGACGATTCCCCACAGCGCCCTCTGCTGGGCGTAGTGGGGAAACGTCATCTGCTGCGCGCCGGACCTGTCCGTGAAGACGTGCTGCCGGCGTCCCTGGCTGGAGTATGTAAGTATGTATGTGTGTTTGTTTGTCTATATGTGTGTATGTATGTATGTTTACGTGTATGTCTGTGTCTGTATGTGTCTGTGTAGCCGGATCCGGAATGAACTCCCCATTGCAAGTCAATGGAGGGCAGATCCGGATTACCATGGTATGTGTCACACCAGAACGGATCCGTCCCCATTGACTTGCATTGGGGGTCATTCCAGATCCGTCTTGGTGCAGGATGCCTGGACCGGAGAGCAAAACCGCAACATGCTGCGGTTTGTTCTCCGGTCTGAAGACGGAACGGAATGCTTTCAGGAGCATTCTGTTGTCTTCAGTTCAGTTTTGTCCCCATTGACAATGAATGGGGACAAAACTGAAGCGTTTTTTTCCGGTATTGAGCCCCTATGACGGAACTCAATACCGGAAATTTTAAAACGCTAGTGTGAAAGTAGCCTAGCCATATTCTTTGCAGTTTGATAGAGTTAGCTGTAATGAATGTTTATGAGGTCAGGAGATCAGAGATAAGGCGTCACATGAGCCGTATGATGGCAAACAGACTGATTTTTTTTAACCCGTGTATCTCAAAAATGGTTGAACATTTTTTAATGAAGACCAAAAATGACTTTTAGCTCAAAATGAGTAAAATGTAGTAATAATAATTAAAAAAAATTACTCCTAAGCCCATAGTCTTTAAGCATATTTGGAGGATGAAGTTATCAAGCCTGGTGGAGGTTTTCAGCTGTAAAAATCGGTAATTTTGGCATGCACTGTTTTTTAAGAAATTGTGACTTTTTGTGATTTCTCTACTTTTAACATGTTGGGAAAAGGGTTGTGGTTAGGCCTCATGCAGACATCCGTGGAGCACGGTTCGTGAAAACCCAGGCTGTGCTCCTGCTTGAGTGCAGGAGCACACGGCGTCATTGGTTGCTATGATGCTTCGTGCCATGACGCCAGCGCTCCTGCACTCAGCAGGAGCACGGTCCAGGTTTTCACGGACCGTGCTCCACGGATGTCTGCATGAGGCCTTAGTCTGGCAAGTAGATCTGTGCCAGATGTCGCAAATGCAAATTTTTTTTAAAAAAAGTTGCAAAAAATGTTGCAATAACATGGAGCAAAAACACAATAATATCTCCCAACAAAAGAGCAATTTTTAAATATTTGATACATATGGTCCAGCACCACTGACTTCAAAACACAGATCACAGAAAGCCAACTGAAAGTGTGCGCATTCCTTCGCGCTGCCCCCCGTTGTGCGTACCACCCTATGCCGCAGCCCAGACGTCTGCACCTAAGATCGATCGCGGTGTAGAAGATTCGTAAGGTTTGTCACATAGAGAACTGCCGTCACTAGGAGTACACCGGGAGTTCACCGTGTTCTACCTACTACTCAGATTATTTTATAAGTAGATTGTGTTCTGTAATGATCCGTTAATTTGCACAGGAAACGTAGCAGGGAAAATATGCTGCCGCATTATCCCGAATTATAGTACAAAGAAATTAAGAAGCATTTATTGTGTTAATTCAAGTAATTATTTAACATGTAGTTTGGAGGTAGCTGCCTCTGAGATCTCGGTGCTGCCGGGTAAACCCTGTATTATGAGCATTAGGTGGCATTAGATTGTATTCTAAGCCTATGTCCACTTACTATTTCAACTAATAATAATTTTCAGATACAATGGAAAGCACGTCTTCTGCTCAATAGTGTAAAATATTGTCATACTGATGTCATATTCTGCAGCGCTGCACAGAGATTATCATCACCCACTGCGCCTCTATTATGGCTCACAATCTTAGGCTACTTTCACACTAGAGTTTTAGCTGGATCCGGCAGGGTTCAGCAAAAACGCTTCCGTTACTGATAATACAACCGTCTGCATCTGTTATGAACGGATCCGGTTGTATTATCTGTAACATGGCCAAGACAGATCTGTCATGAACTCCACTTGAAAGTCAATGGGGGAAGGATCCGTTTACTATTGTGTCAGATTATGTCAGAGAGAACGGATCCGTCCCCATTGACTTGCATTGTGGGTCATGACAGGATGTTTTGCTCCGCATCCCAGGACGGAAAGAAAACCGCACCATGCTGCTCTCTGGTATGAGGACAGAATGCATTTCGGAGCACTCCGTTATGTTCAGTTATGTTTTGCATACAGCTATGTGGTTTTGTGACCAGACCAGTCCTTTCTTTAGGTGAAACCAATATGATCCTGAAACGCATATGCACTGTATATGCCAACAAAAAGTCATCTACTGTCCTGCGTTTACTGCTGTTCCTACCTTTTTTTTTTTTTGCTTTCATTTTCCAGACCATACTGGGACCTGGCTGGGGATCATGAGCTGCTGGTCTACCACCTGCTTGAAGGGGGTCGTCTCACTTTCGCAAATTGCATTTATCATGTAGAGGAAGTTAATACAAGGCGCTTACTAATGTATTGTGATTGTCCATATTGCTTCCTTTGCTGGCTGGATTCATTTTTCCATCGCATTATACACTGCTCGTTTCCATGGTTAGGATTGCAGGGTGGTCGTGCTTGCACACTATAGGAAAAAGCACCAGCCTATGTGCGCTCCCGCGGTTCTGGCCACCAAAAAGGCAGTCACTTTTTTTCCTATAGTGTGCAAGCATGACTACTGCTGCTGGATTACAAGGTGTTCGTAACCCCTGGATAGGAGCAGTGTATAATGTGATGGAAAAATGAATCCAGCCAGCAAAGGAAGCAATATAGAAAATCACAATACATTAGTAAGTGCCTCGTATTCACTTCCTCTACATAATAAATGCAATTAGCTGAAGTGACAAAACCCTTTTAATGTTCTATGGGTGTTGCACCCTACTGCAACCTTTTGGCTACCCCCCGTTTTATTGCATATATATGGTCCTTCCTGTGATGCACTGACCTTCCTCTATTACATGTGATTACTACTACTTTATTTTACTACTACCATGCTACTAGTACTTCTACTACTTCCAATCTATTATTAATCCACTAGTATTTCAATAATATTATGTCTGCAACTTTGTTTCTAATTGTAGCTTATATTATTACTACTAACACTACAGTACTATGTATTACTACTAGTGATTAGTATTGAGCAAACCTGCGATTTGCAAGTTCAGAGTTGGGGTTATCTAAGAATTCCATAATGGATTCCGTTAACAGACCATAACAGAATTCACAACTGACCCCTGTAAGAGATATTCCCTATTGCATTCCATAATAGACGTCTATGCTGGCCACTAGTGATGCTAATACTATTGAAATATTATGCTATAATACCTCCAATGACATACTATGCCTACTATTACTATTGCCATTATGTGACCACCATCACCTAAGCATTGCTACCTGTAACTGCTGCTATTACTACTAATATTTTGCTAATTTACTCATTTCTAATGTTTCTACAGCTACCAAGCTGCTATAGGCGCTACTACTACCAAACGACTGCCGTTATATTGTTGCTACACCAACTGCTACAATATATTAGTATTCTACTACTAGCAAAACCACTACTGCTCATGTTTGTGAGTCAATTGCCAGCAGTCTGCCGTAAAGGTCCAGAAGGGTGTTACCACGTGGTGGTGTGTGTCTCTGCACAGCCTGACATCAGCATCACTGATTGGATCATACCAGACTGTGAAGGGACAACCTACCAACTGGTAATACCCATCCGGACCTTTATTGCAGACTGTTGGCAAGGCATTCATAAACTTCTAGTAGGAATAATAGAGGAACTGCACAACCTCGATTTATATGAAAAGATACTCAGGAATTGTTATTCCACAGGGAATGTAAGTGCTTGCTGAAACAGTCCTGAGTCTGGAGAGGGACTGCATATTGGGAAGTGACTACTCTGGATGTCATAACTGGTATTCAGAATGGTTGTCACTATTTTATCTCCTCTCGTCTCCATGGGTGGCACACTATTGAATCTAGGAATCTTCTAAAATAATCCTGATGGTATATATGCAGTAATAAGCAGCACATGGATGCTGATTTCAATGGTATTCTTCTACCACCTGTACCCAGGGTTGCCAACTCGATTTCTTCCGGACAATTGATCCAAAAATACGGACAGGCAACATTTTTACAAACACAATGGAAAACCATCATGAATCATAAAGTGACCCATGTCTGTAGCTTAGAATCCAGATATGAAGACAATGATGATAATTACAATCTGAGATCCTCCAGCTTCCAAATCAATCAACAGAAGGTGGAAAATGCCCCATTTTTACAGGACGTCCAGGAATTTACGGGACGGCCGACAACCCTGACTGTGCCACATCCGTGACTGTATGTGCTGTATGAATGTGGACTCTTCAGGATGAGCAGAGAAGAAACCTACAAAGAAGTGCATACACAATGTGAGAACACGGCCACGGGCGCTGCACGCACATGGTGCACAGGAGGGGATGAGGCTGGTATCGCCCATGGGATACACACGGAAACGGAGAGGATGTGGTCTGTTAAAGAGTGTAAATTCATTTCATAGTGTTCTTATACAGGAGGCTGATAGGAAATGAGGCCTGAGGGGAAATATCTGCACATAATATAGATAAATCTGTTTGAGACGCAGGGAGAAGACACTGGGTATAAATGGAAGCTCATTACTGGAGTATCACAAGACTAAGTAATTACCGAACACTCAGTAGGACTTGATAGTTTAGTCAAGTTCCACCTTGAGGGCTCATTCACACGATTGCACGAGGACCGGCCTAGTGAATCTCATATTGAGGTGCGGACCCATTGACTTGAATGGTTCCACGATCAAGAACAAGATATATCCTATCTCTTGCGGTACAGAAGCACGGACCCAAAAGCCCACGGAAGCGCTTTGGGAGTGTTCCCATGGTCTTCCGATCTGTGCCTCCGCTTCGCAAAAGATAGGACATGTCCTATCTTTGGCTGTATCTTCCAGATCACGGGATCAAATTCAAATCAATGGGTCAACATCAGTAGCGGTCCGCAATACGGGCATGGAGCCCTTACGTTCATCTGAATGAGCCTTAAAAGGGATATCAAAGACTATAAAAATCTCCCCATATGCCGGGCCCCTGAAAGGTAATATACTTACCCCGCTCCCCGCGCCACTCCTGGTTCCCGCACCGCTGCTGCTGCTTCTCCCCGTGCGTGGATGAAAACATTACGCTGTCGGGGGGGCAGCCAATGGCAGACGAGGACAAATTTTTAAAATGGTGGTGCCACCGGCCAGTCGAGAAGCATGGTGGTCCTATGTCCTCACTTGTGTCTTAGAAACTGGAAAACCTCAAGAAACCTGGTGAACAGTTGCATATACATATGCAAAACACTCTCTATAGGGGGTTATAGGTTTGCCTACTTGTTTCCTTAACCCTACCATAGACTGTAATGGAGGGTGCCACCAGCCTCGGACTGAAGTTCCTTGGGTCCACCAGAAGAAATGATTTGAGGGCCCACCCTCTATGTATACTAGAACTTAAGGGCCCTGTTTTATAAGGGGTCCATTATAGTCAGAGCTTATGCCCACCTAGGGATCCTTTGGTACTCAAATGGGCCAGTCCGACCCTGGCTGATTCTTCCCTGTTTCTCCTCTCCATTATAGCCAGGGTCTAAGATACAACAATGGACTCTCAAAGGTAAGACCCCCACCTTTCAAAACATTGTCCAACAACTGGCAAAAGTCTACAAAGGGGCAGTCACAGAAAGTGGAGACTTTTTTCATGTTCTCAGCCAAGAGTTGCAGGAATTGTGCCACCCTCATGGAAGAGAACAGCGACTGCACGCCACCATGGTGGGAAGTGAATGTTTGCACCATGTATAGGTCCCATGCACAAATGTTTAAGTCCCAAAGTGCTCCTATACCTCTCTGACATCTGTATGGAAATTAAAACCCATTTGAAACAGTTTGACAAAGCCACCTCAGATGCCTACAGGTTGGTCCACAGTATAACTGTCATGGCCTGTGACATTGGATATCTTTCCGTCAAGTGGGAGTCTGCTTTAGCCAATTTATTAGGAAGTCCTGAGTTGATAGAGGGTTCCCTTGACCCTGCTGGATCAGAGATCAGCTACAAAGTCCATGTGTCTCTGGAGGACCTGGGCACATAGCTATATGCATCTCACATTCAATTCATGTAATGCCTCTTTTGCCCAGTGGTGGAGCTGTAGGGAAGTTGAGCACTTGTTATCTGTGTTCCCTCACAGATTGCAGCTGATCACTGGAGGTCCCTGCAGCTGGACAGCCTGTGATTGTCTTAAAATGGGGGGAACCTCCTAGAAAAGGGATTTCCAAGGTAGACAACCCATTAAAGGTGTTTTCTGGGATTGTACTACTGATGACCTATCCTCAGGATACGTCATCAGTGTCTGATTGGTGGTTGTCCGACACCCGGGACCCCCGCCGATCAGCTGTTTGAGAAGGTACCAGTGCTCCTCTGAGTGCCGCAGCCTTCTCTCAGCTCACCAAGAACAGCGCCGTACATTGTATAGTGGCTGTGCTTGGTATCGCGCTCAGCCCCATTCACTTGAATGGGGCTGAGCCGCTCCTAGGTCATGTGACAGATGAGGATGCATTTATTGCCTTCTGAACCTCCAGCTTCATTCTACATGATGGCTGTCCAAAAAAGTCAACACTTTCAAATTTTGCGTTGGTTTGAAGACATTTTCTTATGTCATGATAAAGCTCAGTTTTCTAGCCTTTGACTTGATTAAGCAGTTGTCCCACAAAAAATAAAAAAAATTACAGTTTTTAAACCAACTCCTGGATCAGAACACTTTTGTAATTGCTGGCTAAACTAAAAATTTAGCATAGCTGCTGAGTTATTCAATAAATTGTATCTGTATAGCGCCACCTGCTGTTTTTTTCTTATTTCTTTGTCCGGCTCACTGAGATGGCCGCACATGCTCAGTTCCATCTTTTAACTGTCTCCTGAGCTGTGATAGGGTGAGAGCTCCAGCAGAAAGCTGTCAGCTTGATATGGATCTAGCAGAGCAATGTATGGGGAGATCTCTGGATCCATGTGAGGTACAGGGCTGGTTCTAGCTTTGTTAGATAGAGATTGTCATGTACTGTATGATGTATTTAATCTTTTTTTACATTACTCATGGATTAACCCCTTCCCGAGCAGTTGCACCTCCACTAATGTGTGTGCATGTGTTCTTAATGGGGAGAGGTCAATAAGTATTTTTAGTTGCCGCTCTCTGACTGATCTACAGAGTAACTAAGATACTACAAGTATTGTTTCCTGATACAGTAGAATGGCAGTCAGTGTGGACTATTGTCAGTTATCATTGCGTGAACTTAAGAATGTGTCCATTATATGCCCCTTATGGAGCCCTGAGGGAATCTCAGGGGGTTTAAGAAAACAATATGCTTATTTTGTCATGTCGGTCAAGAAATATTCTGCCATCTGAAGACAGCACTTATAATCATTTTAAGTTTTTTGGTTAGAAGGACCAGTCCTGTTGTGCAGGATTTCAGATAAGGGACTGTGTAGTATGCCTAACCTTTACTGAGGTCCATATAGCTGGGTCATCAATGTCTGATTTGTGGGAGTCCAGCACCCCTGACGATCAGCCGTCTGAATACGCTGCGGCTCTCTGATGAGTGATGCAACTTCTTCTTCGGCCAGTGACATCATGTCATGTAGTCTATGTGCAGCTCAGACCCATATTACTTGAATGGACCTGGGCTGCAATACCAAGTTCAGCCACTATACAATGTACGGCGCTGTGCTTATTGAGCGGTAAGGGCTCATGCACACGAACGTATTTTCTTTCTGTGTCCGTTCAGTTTTTTTTGCTGACCGTATACGGAATCATTCAAAACGGAAGTTACTCAGTGTGCATTCCGTTTCCGTATGTCCGTTCCACAAAGAAATAGAACGTGTCCTATTATTGTCCGCATTACAGAAAAGGATAGGACTGTTCTATTAGGGGCCAGCTGTTCCGTTCCGCAAAATAAGGAATGGTCACGAATGTCATCGGTATTTTTTGCGGACTGCAAAATACATACGGTCATGTGCATGAGGCCTAAGGCTGTAGAAACGGAGGTGCAATCAGACATTGATGACCTATCCTGAGGTCATCAGAAGCCTAGTCACTTCTTAGGAAATAATTCTGCTGTCCATGAAATACGATTCTAGAGCATCTTTTCTTAGAGTTTGTCTACCATTCCTCTGTTATTCCTCCTAGAAATGTACAAATACAACTGGGGGTTACTCATTAGGGGTGTGTCCTGTCTATCTCCACTCTGATATGTCTGTCTGTTTAGGGAGACACTTCTTTAACAGGGAGAATGATGACGCCCACTTCTCAATTTATTCATAAACTTCTAGGAGATAAAGGGAAGGTGTTTTATAATGTTTTATTATTAAAAACTCATAGTGAAACATATTCCATTTTAAAGGGGTATGACATGCCACCCATGTCTGATAGGTGCAGGTCCCACCTCTGGGAGCCCGCAAAGTAAAGGAAAGCAGACCGCGGCTCTTTTCGGAGGTCCCATAGAAATGAGTATAATACAGGATGTAACTCAGGATCAGTACAGAATAAGTAATGTATGTACACAGTGACTGCACCAGCAGAATAGTGAGTGCAGCTCTGGAGTATAATACAGGATGTAACTCAGGATCAGTACAGGATAAGTAATGTATGTACACAGTGACTGCACCAGCAGAATAGTGAGTGCAGCTCTGGAGTATAATACAGGATGTAGCTCAGGATCAGTACAGGATAAGTAATGTAATGTATGTACACGGTGACTCCACCAGCAGAATAGTGAGTACAGCTCTGGAGTATAATACAGGATGTGACTCAGGATCAGTACAGGTTAAGTAATGAATGTACACGGTGACTCCACCAGCAGAATAGTGAGTGCAGCTCTGGAGTATAATACAGGATGTAACTTAGGATCAGTACAGGATAAATAATGTAATGTTTGTACACAGTGACTCCACCAGCAGAATAGTGATTGCAGCTCTGGAGTATAATACAGGATGTAACTCAGGATCAGTACAGGATAAGTAATGTATGTACACAGTGACGGCACCAGCAGAATAGTGATTGCAGCTCTGGAGTATAATACAGGATGTAACTCAGGATCAGTACAGGATAAGTAATGTAATGTATGTGCACAGTGACTCCACCATCAGAATAGCGAATGCAGCTCTGAAGTATAATACAGGATATAATTCAGGATCATGTTGCATCTGTGTTTTTTGCGGACCCATTGACTTCAATGGGTTCATGGTCTGTATTTTGCAGGCAAGTTTAGGACATGTTCTAACTTTATATGAACCGGACATATGAATGTGGAAAGCAGATGGATTATCTGTGTGCTTTCTGCATTTGTATGTCCGTTCCACAAAAAGATAGAATATGTGTGCTAAATGCGAACCACAGAACTATTGAAGTCAATTTGTCTGCAAAAAAAATACGTAAGGCACACAGACTGCATTGTTATTTTGCAGATCCGCAATTTGCATGTAGACTGTTTCTAAACTGTAAGGCTACTTTCACACTGGCGGCAGGCCTGATCCGGCAGGTGAAGGGTGCTGCCGGATCAGGCCTGCCGCAGTGACATGTGTGGAGCCGGAACCGCGCTCCGGCCCCACACATGTCACACAGTACATACATATACATACACATAAACATGCACACACATATAGACATACAAACACACATACATACTTACATGCTCCCCGGCAGGTCTTCGGAGCGTCAGGACGGCTCACACAGGTCACGATTCCCCACAGCGCCCTCTGCTGGGCGCCTGGTGGAATCGTCAGATGACGATGTGTGTGTATGTTTATGTCTGTATGTGTCTATGTGTACCCGGATCCGTAATGGACTCCATTGAAAGTCAATGGAGGGCGGATCCGGTTACCATTATGGTCACACCAGACGGATCCACCCCCATTGACTTGCATTGGGGGTCATTCCGGATCCGTCTTGGTGCGGATGCCTGGACCGGAGAGCAAACCGCAGCATGCTGCGGTTTGTTCTCCGGTCTGAAGACGGAACGGAATGCCTTCAGGAGCACTCCGTTGTCTTCAGTTCAGTTTTGTCCCCATTGACAATGAATGGGGACAAAACTGAAGCGTTTTATTCCGGTATTGAGCCCCTATGACGGAACTCAATACCAGAATTTTAAAACGCTAGTGTGAAAGTAGCCTAAACCGGTGTTCAGATGTGGTCAGAGACCCTTTAAGATCCCCTCACCCGTAGCCATCTTCATTCATTCTGTAGGCAGATATCTTCACTGTGGGGGGATGTGCATTGTTTGATTGAAAAACAAATGTTAACATATTTTAAACTTTGCTTTCAAATCCCATGATATTGCAATCTTTGACAAAACAAAACGTTCCATTCAGCCGGGAGAAGGGCCTGGAAAAATAACTTATTTTTAAGTGATAAACGCCAAGACCTGCAGCAATTCAGACAGAACAAACGTCTATTCTGTCCCCGAGCCACATGAACGTCCTCTGTAATTCTGTGGTATGCTCATCCCCCCAGCTCCATCCTCCAACATCATAAACTTATTTGTGGACTGGGGACTTAATGCTTGTGAGAATATAGATCTTGTTTTAAGGAATTCAGCCCATAGGTCCCTCTACGTCTCATCCAGTAGACGTTTCCATGCTCAACACATATTGAGAAATAAGACACACCAAGGTTTTAGAGGAGAAAATAAGAAAAAAATATTTATCATTAGACTTCAGGTCAGACCCCCAATGTTAATAAGACCCTCAATCAGATCTCACATCAGACCCCAATGTGAATGACCCCCATTCAGACCTCAGATAAGAGCCCCAAAATAAATAAGACCCCATCCCCATTCAGGCCCCATATAAGCCCCCAGCCTCATATCATCAGCCCCAAGCCTTCACCGCTTCCCGGTCCTCCAGTACTAATGAGCGCTTCCATAATGGAAGCACTCATTAGTATTCGCCCCATAAGAAGCAGTGCAGCGAAAAATACAGTATATGTTCATGTTAGTCACTATCCGAACCCCCCAGTGGCTGCAGGTGGAAGCTGTGTCTGACTGTACATTTATCCAGCAGTGGTCAAATGTGGCTGCATCTCTGCCACACCCCATTATACTTTTTGGGTCCGGCGGGCATCTCGTTTGCATCTGGCCAACACGGATCCGTAGAATTCTGGCAGAATGCCGGAACAGCATGCCAGAATGTGAGACATGAGACCACCATACACGTGAACTCATCCACCAGAAATCCATGTGGACAGTGCACTTCTTGTGTTTGGGCATGTACTGTATTTCAGTGGGTTTTTTTTGGTATGGATTGTTTATAGATTTGTTTATTTTTTTAGAACATATATTTTGTATTTAGGGCTTGCAATTTTTTTACTGCTTTGCTTGTACGTGTTTTAGTTTTTTTGATTGCCTTTGGATATATATTTTGGGGAGTATGTGTTGTATTTTTTTATTTTTTGGGTGATATTTATTGTATTTTTTTTTGGGGGGGGGCATATATTTTGAGAGGTATGCAGGGCATAGCTATAGGGGAAGCAGGGGAAGTGACTGCTTTGGGGCCCAAACTCAGAAGGGATCCACCCAGGAGAACGACTGACAGATACAATAAATATCACCCAAAAAATAAAAAAATACAACACATACTCCCCAAAATACATATCCAAAGACAAACAAAAAAACTAAAACACGTACCAAGCAAAGCAATAGAAATGAATGGGAGTGCACCGCGCATGCGCGGCCCAGCTCCCATTCATTTGTATAGAGCCGACGGCTATTTTCGGCCGCCCCATACAAATGAATGGAGGGTGGCTGCGCATGCGCAGTGCACCCTCCTTCACTTTCGGGGCCCCATTCTCGATATAGGTGCGGGTCCCAGCGGTGGGACCCGTACCTATAGGACAATGGGGGCATATCCTAGCGATATGCCCCCATTGTCCAAGATGGGAATAACCCTTTAACAGTACTGTACAGTATATATACAGTATATCTGTGGAAATATAAAGGGAACGGACGGAGCGGCTGACAGGCCTCGTCTGAGAGAGCGTCTGAGGGGGGTTGCATGGGAAGAGGGGGTTGCAAAGAAGTTTCTGGTTCTGTTCAAAGATTTGCTTTGGGTCCCAAACATTTCTAATTATGCGACTGGAGGTATGTATTGTATTCTTTTGTTTTATAGTTTTTTTGGGCATGTACAGTATTTTGTATTGCAGTATGTATTTTTTTTTTAATTAGGCATGTAGAGTTTTCTTTAACACCCAGGGGAGAAAATTCCTCCCATATTGTTTCAGTGCACATGTATTTTTTGTGGAGAACGTATTGATTGCATTGTTTTGCTGAACACTAATCAGGTCTCATGTCCAGTTTTGATTGCAGTATGGACATAACGTGCTGTTAAATACAGGTTTGGTTTGGATTTCTGCTACTAGTGTTCTTGTTCTTTTCATAGTTATGGACATTGGACATGGCATTCAGTAAGGAGTGTAAAACAAATCTTGTTTGGCAGTCCCATTACTGACTGGCTGGTAACACAAACTGGGCCATTGTGTAAAGCAAATATGCTCGATTAACTGTAAACTCTAGAATTAGTTCTAGCATTGACCATGTAAAGCAGCCAGTCGAAGTCTACAAGGTGCTTTCCAGATTACAGATGTTTTGATGTGATCATAAATCTTTGTACTACGAGAAGGACTGGTGTGGACAATATTGGTCCTTTAGAAGACGGTTTATCAGTTCTGATAATAAAAGAGCCCGCAAAGCTTGTTGTCGGGCTCTTACTATAGGGCAGTGATGGCTAACCTCTGGAACTCCAGCTGTGGTGAAACTACAACTCCCAGCATACTCCATTCATTTCTATGGAGTTCTGAGAACAGCCAAGCAAGGGGGCATCTTGGGAATCGTAGTTTTACCACAGCTGGAGTGCCGGAGGTTAGCCATCACAGCTATATGATATTTCTGGTAGACGTGTCCTATAAATTCTGTTGAGGTCTACTTTCCATTTGGTTAGGTGCAAAACCACTTTTCACTGTAGTATGACTGTAGTATAAATCTACTCTAGACACTGGAATGTGCTAACTTTAGACTCATGAATGGGTATTAGCAAGAAGAGCACTGGTATAGTGTCATTAGACAACCATGTTTCAGATTGAAGCTGGCTTGGTTATTGGCTGGTCACTGCAGGTCTGGTCCCTTAATCATCTGCTATTGCCAGGGAATCTGGGGCTTACTATTAGTTCCTCCTGCAGTTGTTGGCAAATGTCCCAATTTTCATGGGACAGTCTTGTTAGCATATGTTAACATTGGTGAATTAATACACGTAAGTAAACATCTAATAGAACATTTTCCTCCAAGCCTCGCTTCATATCTATCGGCAGGATCTACGTGTCTCTGCTTCCCTTCTCTCTTTTCTTCTCCACAGCCTCTTTATAAAGAGGCTGTTTGTTTTTGACAGACCCTTGTCTAATGCCCCTTCAAAGTTTGTTGACCTAAGGAAGGAGGGGGAAGGTCGTGGACATTTGAGACACTAAAGCCAAGGGTGACCTCCAGACATGGCACCAGACTGGTTGACTAAAAGGGTGAGCATAGACTGTAGAGAGGGGGCTCAAGCTCAAGTTGACCCCCTTTCTAATTGTTGTGGTTAACAAAGGTGAAATTTTTTTGTTGTTGTTGTCCGGTGAGATGTGGTGGCATGAACCAGTTCTTCGAGAACCTCCTCTGTCATCTCCACTCTAGATCAACTACCTGGTCAGCTACAAGACTAGAAGGTAAAGTTTTTGAGATATGTAGTCATGGCCGTACTGGGAAATAAAAGTGACCTTGGAAAAAATCCCAAAAGTGGCCCAGTGTTGTAGGTAGGTCCAGATTGACAGAAGGTGGGGCAACACAAGTAGGCAGGGACATCAAAAGTAGGCAGGCCAGTGCAACAGAAAATACCACCCCGGCAGAACCGAATACAGCAGGGCAGCACATAATACTGCTGGCCTCACCACAGTATTCGGGAGGACACTTGAGGCTGTTGGCCAGGATCATAAGTGCCGGTACATGATGCACCTAGGATTCATTAATGAATCAGCATCATCAGATCATTGTGTGCCCGGCCATCAGCCATAAAGAGTTCTCAGGTGGCCACCTGGGCATCGGCCCACCAGTACATTTCCTGAAAGGGTCTATGGCCAGTCTGCCCCTGTATATAGTTGACCTCTTATGTTTTTGTTATTTTATAAACCAATTTCATACATGTTGTAGCTATGTAGAGTCAACATTAGAGACAATAAAAAAGTTCTCCAATGTTACTACCATGGTTTTTATTTAGGTTCTGAGGTGGGACTAGAATGCATTTGAGAATTGGCCATTATAGACATTATATCAATTATGGAGGTCTTCTGCTTGCACTTGAAGGTGGGACCTGGATATATTTAAACAGTGGCCATTTCCGACACCCAGTATGGAGGTCTTCTATTAAGTTCTGTGTGATTGAAAGAAAAGATCAATGCCTCTAGACACCGGAAAATGAACCTACAGATGTTATAAGAAGGGATGAGCGAACCCTTGGAAGTTTGGGTTCGCCGGGTTTGGCCAAACTTCAGGTCAAAGCTTGGATTCGAGATCCAAACCCCCATTCAAGTCAATGGGGACCCGAACTTCACTTTATTCTTTTCCGTTATAAAGAATCTGGCCATTTAGGGGTAAAAAACAACCTACCTCATCCACTTGACCGCACTGCCACAGTGTCTTGTATCTTCTTTCAGCAGGACCTGCCAAAGGACCTGTGATGAGGTCACTGCGCTCGCCATGTGGTGAGTGCAGTGACGTCATCGCAGGTCCTTTGGCAGGTCATGCCGAATAAAGATAGAAGGACCTGCAAGAATGTTACCTTGCCCACCACATGGTGAACTCTGTGACATCATCGCAGGTCCTTTTGCAGGTCTTGCTGAAAGACACTTGGGTAGGGCGATCAAGTGAATGAGGTGAGTTTTTTTTTAACCCCTAAATGGCCATATTCTTTTGCATTCTTAAGTCTTAAGAATGCTGTTATTTTCCGCTATAACCATGTTATAACGGAAAATAATAAAATCACCCAAACCCGGACTTCAGTGAAAAAGTCTGGTCTGGTACCCGAACTCACAAGGTTCAGTACGAACCGGAACTTTGCAGTTTGGATTCACTCATGGGCCAAAAACATTAGATGAAAGTCCTCAGGAATGGATGATTTTATCCAATTTTGGCTACAGGTATAGCTATAGAAGGTACACCTGGGTCCTGGTGGCATATAAGAAGACGTCATCATTATAAAGGGAAAATGGTGGGTGAAGGCCCCGTTGTAGACTTTTACACAGGAGCGTCAGGTTATGCCTCTGTTCACAATGGTCGCCTATCAGCCAGTGTATGCTGAAGGTTATATATCATGTTGGTTGTTTTTTTTGACTGGTTCTCAGCTTTTTGGCTGGATCATTCCATCAGTCTTAACATAATGTATAAAAGCATTAGTTCCACCCCACCTCCCTTCCAAGTTGCGACCAAGGGGATATCCCTCAACCCATCATGCAGCATGAATTTTTCTTCCCAGAGACCCAGAACTATGAATCTGTATGATTCAACCTTTCATGTGAACATACAGAACATGGAACCATCCTTTCTTTGTATGGAAGGAAGATATACATGTGTGGAGGAGACTCGTGCGTAGCAATTTTAATGCAAAATCTCCTTTTTGAAAAATATAAAAATAAAATGGAAAAAAATAAAAATAAAGAACACACAACTTTTTAACCTTATGTATTAGAAGGCCTGCCATTGTTTATCAGTAGGACTGGAACAAAAGATGAATAGATGGAACGCCTGGAGCGTTTTGTCAATTTGACTTTGATAACACGGCCCCTTAAAGAGATCCTTTTATGTTTATGAAAAAGCATGACGTCAAAGTCGTTAAAAAAAATAGCATCCAAATAAATGGCTACACTTGCGTTGCCTCCAAAAAGCCTCTTGTATGAAGCGTTTGTTTCTTTACACGCGTAACTAATTAGCTTAGCTTATTATAAGCCCTGGACTCCAGTAATGAAGTTTCTTTAGCACACTTAAAAAAAAACTTGTTTGTGGTGGTTGTGTAAGGCTGTTCGAGAGTCAGTAATCGCCAAAATTAAAGGATTTAGGTTAAAGCTCATAGTAATATGTTGGAAATGCTGGACTATAACCACTACCAGGTGAGATTCCGCTGTCTTTATCTTTACTTTGTTTTATGTTTGTGTTACATGTTATAGTGTATTATAATGCTTTATATGTTGTGACATGTGCAGATGTAGCAGAGCTGAATTTAGTCTTGGACTATTTTCATGACTCCTGCAGTCTTATATAAAAGCACAGATAGCAGATATCAGTTATTGTTCATATTTCCTGATTTGTCCTCAATGCCAAAAATTGGAATTTCTGAATTGTAAGTTTCTCTTGGCTTTGGCATCATATAGCATGTCTACAGGTTTGCAGTTAATGCTAGTGAGTAGCAAAGGTGAATGACAAATTCAGCTCTGCTGCATTTGCATAGCACAGCTTTTGTTTCTTTCTGCGTTTCGAGGTTTCATATGTGGATTAAACAAGGCATGGTTCTTTAATTTGTCATGAAAATGTATAGATTACTTTTTATAATTCTCTAAAAATTGCACAAAAAATTCCCGTCTTACAGAGATCGCCTTGACGTTTAGGCAGACGGGCCCAAATAATTTTGTACAAAATATATTTGCCAAGAATCTCAAATTTACAAAATAAGCGTAGCATTAGCACCAGAATATATTTCTATTACTATGGCATTTTTGTACTTTATTTGGTTTGCAGAATGCTGTTACATTTTTTTTTTCCAGTCTCTAAAAATGAATCTCTTTCATGAATTTTTCTTTAACGTAATGAAGACATTAACTTTTTGCTATATTTTCCTATATAATTATTTTTGTATCTGTTTTGCTAGTTGTCTTGTTACATTTTTATTCTAAATCAGCTTCTGACCCATGCAGATATTTTTATGCTTTTTGGACTAAAAATCGTATTTGTTTTTTGCATTACAATATCTACTATAAATTTGGTTTGCTTTTCAGCATATTATTAGATCCAAACAGTAACAGCTTCTTCACTTTTGATGTCTTTATTTCCAACCTCCCCTCGGCGCTGTTTCCACCCATATTTATTTTTCCATTCCTTCGGCAGTGGCCATTTTTGCAAATATTTTTTGTCGCTTGTAGCTGCAGTACGTCATGGCAGAGTACAGTAGTTGGTATCTCTCACATGATCTCTAGAAACCTTTGTTCACACTTGTAGTTTTTGAAATATTTTTCAAGCCAAAGCCAGAACACTGACACTTCTCTTCTTTGTACTCACTCATGTTTGACTCAAAAGTTGCATCAAAACTGAATGTTAATCAGGACTTACTTTAATAGGATTTGGGCTTTTTACTTTTAAATTCTCCCATGTGTGATGTGCATCATTAAATGTCTAGAAGTTATGACGGCTGCAAATCTGTTTAGTAGTGTGGGGTTGGGGCATGTATTGAATGTTTTCTTTTTTTAAGATGTTGGGTGGTAACCCCAGTGAAAGTTGTGACCATATTGTCTACCACTTGCTCTTCTCAAACACAGAGATAACTGGGAAAAAACAGTTGTGTAGAATTAAAAAAAAAAAAAACTTGACAGAAGAAAACAGACAAAAAATACATTTACTTTTGAAATTTTTTGAACTAGAGTGCAAGTAATCATGACAAAGATTTACTGTGCTTTAGGGTTCATGCACACAAACGTATTTTGTTTCCATGTGCGTTCCGTTTTTTTGTGGCCCATATGCGGAACTAGAGATGAGCGAACGTGCTCGTAATGAGCACTGTACCGCTCGGCTCCCCTGCGCTCGCATGGGCGCAGGCAGCCGCTTCCGTCCTCCTCACCCGATGGAAGCGGCTGCCTGCGCCCATGCGAGCACAGGGGAGCCGAGCAGCACAGTGCTCATTACGAGCACGTTCGCTCATCTCTATGCGGAACTGTTCACTTCAATGGGTCCGCAGAAAAACACAAATTACTCCGTGTTCATTCCATGTCCGTACGCCCGTATGTCTGCATGTCTGTACCGAAAAAAAAGAAAAAAGAACATGTTCTATTCTTGGCCATTTTGTAGACAAGGACAGGAATTGTTACAATGGATCCGCAAAAAAAAGCGGATGGAGAACAGACATCACACGGATATCATCTGTATTTTTTGCGGATCCATGTTTTGCAGACCGCATAATACATAATGCATACATATAACCCTAGAGGTGAAAAATGCATTAAAAATATTTTAAAAAATGATCCTTTTCTCATGATGGACTTCATATTTTCTGGGCTTTAGAAATAGGCAAGGAAAGCTGCTGATGATCAAGCCGGCAAAGAGAGGAGGACTTCCTGTTTTTGCCAGGACATGTATCTTCTTGGTACTGCTATTCCATGGGTTTTTTCTTGGGGTACTTTATTCCACCGTCCTCCAGAAACATACTGAGATAGAGGAGACTCCTGGAACAAGCCAAGTAGTCTAAAGTCATAATGAATTTCAACTATTACTTGCTTACAATGTTCTCCACCCTTTGGCTCTCTAACTCTATTAAAACTACAGCTCCCATCATCCTGCCTGCATCTGATTGGACACCAATCATTCATCTTATTTGTATTTTTCAGGTGCAGACTCACCTTGAAAACCCGACAAAATATCACATCCAACAAGCACAGAAGCAGCAGGTGCAGCAGTACTTAACTACAGCCAAACATCCCAGCAAAGCACTAAGCCTGCCCTGTCCCAACCAGCCTGGGGACCACATCATGCCACCCGGTCCAGGGAACAGTGCACCTAACAGCCCCATGGCTATGCTGACACTAAGTACAACCTGCGAGAAAGAGGTGAGTACAACTCCCATCATACAGCATTAAAAAATCTCATTATTTATCTCATGTTCCTTATTTTATTTTTTTCTGCTTTTTCATTGTTTTCTTCCTCCTTCTTCCTTTTTTCTTTCTTCATTTTCTCATTGCTCTTTTCCTTCTTTCTCCTTCTATTATTATTTCTTCTTTATTTTCTTCTTATTTTCTTCTCATACTTCTAATTTTCTTTCTCTTCTTTTTCTTTATGTAATACTTATTTTTTTCTCATTGTATTGTTTCCTTTTAATTCTTTTCCATCACATTTTTAATATCTTTCTTTCATCTTCTTTCGCCTTCATTTTTGTAAAAAATATTTCTCTTTTCTTTTTTTTTACTTTTTCTGCAGTTTTTTTTATCCTTTGTTTACCTATTCTAACTTGTTCTTTTCTTTATTTTCAGTTCTTTTACTACTTTTCTTCTTTCTTGTTTTATTTTTCCTTGTTCTTCTGTGTTTCTTTTAACTTTTCTTTTATTCTTCCCTCTCCATTCTTTTACTTCTTATCATTTTCACCTCCTTTTTTATTTCCTTTCTCTGTATTCTCCTTTTTTTTCGTCCTCCTGTTTGTTTTTTTCTTTCTCCTTCATTTATCTTTACTTCTTCCTCATTCTTTTCCTTATTTTCAATTCATTTACTAACTCCTTCTCTTGTTTGTTTTAGTTTCCTTTACGTCTTTTCCCTTTGTGTTCTTTTAACCTTTCTTCTTTCTTATTCTTTCCTTCTCTCCTTTTATATTTCCTCTTTCTGTTTTTCCCTTCTTTTTCTTCTTTCTCCAATTTGTCATTTTCTTCCTCCTTTCTCTTTTTCTCATTTTTTAACCCTTCACACCAATGCTACATTAACATATAAAATATGGTATTTATAGGGAAACTGTCACATAATTCTTCCTTAATACTGAAGTGGTCCCCTTTTAGTCTGGGAAGCTCTGTCTCAACTCTTTGTAAAACCGAAGTTGTGAGATTTGCTCTACATGTAAACGATGGACCTCTTTCGGTGATCTTGTAAGAGGACGGTCGTTTGCATACATGGAGTTTGAAGGTTCGTATTATGTAGATCTGCATCAATAATCTCCATATAAAGTATTCTGATGCCTTTACATGCTCTTGAGGCCAGGGCGCTTTAGACGTCTTTACATAACCTATATGTTATCTCATTTACATGTTAAATAGAAAACCTGGAATTGAGAAAACTTTACTTTGTGTAACTCCTCAAGGTGTTAATTCCAAAAATAGAGTAAATCAGCATCACTCTCTAATTGTGAAGAAGCCAGGTCGGTGTAAATGCCACATTTCGTAAAACCTACAATCATTGAATTAACCTTTCATAATGAAGGAAAATAGGCTTAAAGTGAAACTCTGGCTTAGGGTGAGCTCCCTCTAGTGGTGACTGCGTACATAATACATCTTAAAGAGAGTTTTAAAATCAGACGGATAGAGGTTCAACTCCCAGCACCCCTGCAGATCATCTCACCAGAGGGGCCATGGTACTGGAGTGAGCACTGCTTCCCCTTCATAATTTATCAGAATGATTTTTTGGTAGTGGCTCTGACTGATATGCAGTTGCCACTAGAGGGCGCTCGCTGAAGATAGATTCATTATTGTTAACCTTTATCCATTGAGCTCCCCCTAGTGGTGGCTGCAAGCAGCCAGAATTTTCTTTTACTGGAATAGAAATATTTTTTAGTGGCTGTGACTGGTATCCAGTTACCACTAGAAGGAGCTCACTTAAGATAGAGTTATTATTGATAGCCTGTATCCAGTGAGCTCCCCCTAGTGGTTGCTGCATGCAGTCAGATTTTTTTTTTACCAGAATAGAACCATTTTTTGGTAGTGGCTGTGACTGGTATGCAGTTGCCACTGGGGAAACTCACTGAAGATGGATTTATTATTGTTAACCTGTATCTAGTGAGCTCCCCCTAGTGGCGGCTACAAGCAGCTGGAATTTATTTTACGATATAGCTATGCAGGGAAGTTAGGACTAGATATCTATGCAGGGGACTTTTTTATGAAAATGAGCTTCACGTTTTATAATGATGTTTACAGTAAAATGAAGAATGGTGGCTCTATCTAGATATAAATATATAGAAAATGAAGAGTACACTTTAAAAAGCAAAATGTAATGCCGCAATCTCACTTCTACTTAATGCTTTGCAGATGGACGACGTGATCGACGACATTATAAGCTTGGAATCTAGTTATAATGAAGAAATTCTCATGATGGATCCTGCAATGCAGATGGCAAACACGGTACGGTAGTGTTCCCCAGTGTCTATAATATGTTTATTATGCTACAGCATCATTCATATATAATTTTTATGACATCTTATTACAATATCTACTACAACAGACCAAAGTAGTGGTGTTACTAAACTGCAGACATCATGTTGTTGGAAAGAGTCACACAATGATATTTGGTCGCACACGAACCACACAGTGTTTCCCTGCAGGACATAAAGGTGCAGCCATCAGAAAAAGTCCAACCTTTTGGAAGGTGACTTTATTTCTCATGAGGAAACATTAAGGTCTTGTTGCAGTAGTCCACTGACTTGCAAAGATTCATGCATGACCAACTGTCGCCATGTGACCCTAGCCTCGGGTTTACAGCACCAGATGACTAAAGGTATGAGGTTAAAGGGGTTGGCCTGTCTCAGACTATGGTGGCGTATGACTTGGATATGCCACCAATGTCAGATTGATGCTGGTTCCACCTCTGGGACCCACTCCTATCTCCAGAACAGTGGCCCCAAAGTGAAGGAGACCACACTGCGCATGTGCAGCATGCTCTACACTGCTATGGAGGTTCTGAAAATAGCCGAGCAAGCACCCTTGGCTTTTTCGGAAGTCTCATAGTGGTGTACAGAGTGCTCTCCGCTCACTTTGGGGGCCTTGTTCTGGAGTTAGGAGTGGGTCCCAGAGGATCCTAGTGATATGTCATCACTGTCTAAGATGAGCCAACTCCTTTAAGACTAGTTGTAGTCCATGTAAAATTGCGTCATGGGAAAGAAAATTGCTAGTGTTTTTGCAAAAAGACAACTGCATATACTCTACCATTTAGTCTGGGTATTAGTTAAAGAGGACCTCTCCTGACATGACTGTTTCAATATCTTCATGCATTCCCCATGTGATAACAATTCTGGAGCATCTATTCTTATGGCTCTGTGTTGTGTCATTCTTTTATTATTTCTACTAGAAGTTATGAATGAATTGCTAGCAGTCTGCAGTAAGGGTACAGAGGGGAGTAACAAGTTGGGGGTGTGTACCTGCACTGTCTGAACATGGCAGCACTGATTTGATAGCGTGAATCTGTGCAGGTACACCCCCCCAACTGGTTCCTTCCCCTCTGTACCCTTACTGCAGACTGCTAGCAATTCATTCATAACTTCTAGTAGAAATAATAAAGGAATGACACAACATAGAGACATAAGAATAGATGCTCCATTGTTATTACATGGGGAATGCATGAAGCTATTAAAACAGGCATGTCATGAGGGGGAGAGGTCCTCTTTAAAGTGAATGTCCACCACCGAACACCATTTAATGTACAAAATGCAATGCTTATTGATTTCTTAATATATATTTATAGTGGGTAGATTCTTTTTTATACAGAGCTCTAAATCCCCTGCATGGACATTGATTTAACAGCATAATATTCCTGCTACCTGCAGCCACCACTAGATGGAGCTCCGTACATACATTTATACATTGAACTCAGTAATAACACAGGATGCAGAAAGATCCTGAGCTCCATCTAGTGGTGGCTGCAGGCAGCTAGTATGCAGAGAGTTTAGAACTGTCTATGGGGGAGACCGAGCTCTGATATGCTAAGAAATTAATTAGCACAAAATTTTGTACCTAAAAATTGCATGGTGTTTAAAGGAGAAGTTAAAGGGGTGTTCCCATCATAGACAATGGGGGCATATCGCCAGGATATGGCCCCATTGTCTGATAGGTGCTGGTCCCACTGCTGAGACCCGCAACTATATCGAGAACTGAGCCCCGAAAGTGAAGGAGGACGCACTGCGCATGCGCAGCCGCCCTCCATTCATTTGTATGAGGCTGCCGAAAATAGCCTAGCACTGGCTACATAGAAATGAATGGGAGCGGTGGCCGCGCATGCTCGGTGAGCTCCTATTCATTTCTATGGGAGCAGCGGGGAGCTGCTCCTGGTGGTGGCCGGACCCTGGGAAACCTGGGGTCCTCCAGGCACAGCGCTCCCTGCTCCGTTCTCGATATAGCTGCGGGTCCCAGTGGTGGGACCTGCACCTACAGTATAAGACAATGGGGGCATATCCTAGTGATATGCCCCCATTGTCTATGATGGAATACCCCTTTAAGGAGGCTTATGTGAAAATCAATAGGACCACCGATGTATTTTCCCCAGGTTCCATATGGAAATAGTTTGTCATTTCATTAATGGACACATTTACCATTCCGCTAGAGGTCCAGGAAAGCTGGGTGTCAAGCACTGTAATGGAATTCATCTTGGTTGTCACCCAGCTTTCCCAAAAATGGCTGTAACGACTTTTTAAAGACACAAAAGCGGTTATAAAAAATGTCAGATTTTACATTTTACCTTTAAATGTTGAAACTTTTTGTATGATATTTTACAGATTATTGTAACACTATAGCTGATATGTATTTGGGGTGAATTCAGTGGTAATTTGGTTTGTACCCGTCACTGTTCGGTATACATTGTTAGAACAGATTTAGGTTTTATTTTTTGCAGATAAGACAAGCGGGATCATTCCTCCCCCATGTAAGTTTTCAATCCTTTTCTTAACCCTGAACGATAAGCTGTCATTTTAAAATGTGATAAATGTCCATTAACCCTTGCATCACTGATCCCATAGAATTTTATCATGTGCCTTATGTAAAAAAAACAAACAAATTAATCTGAATCTAAATGTGTCTTTTTCTTTCTTTTTTTTACCTTCAGTTGCCGGTGTCGGCAGGTTTGATTGACATTTATGGAAATCAAGGTATGCCAGCTCCAGGGTTAAACATCAGTAATTCATGTCCTGCTAATCTTCCCAATATCAAAAGGGAGCTTACAGGTAAATGATTTACATATTAGAGAGGTTCAGCTTTAATACGAGTTATTGCAGTCGCCTCGTTCTCAAGTAGAGGAAAGATGAGTTACATTTAGGGTAATTAAAGGGGTTCTCTGAGGTTATCAATATCTGATCAATGGGGGGGGGGGGGCGGGACTGCCTCCCGACACCTCCGCTGATGAATGGTTTCCGGTATAAACCCTGTGACCCAGTTTACCCAGGTACAGCGCCATACATAGGAGTGTGGTTATACCTGGTACTGCACTTCCGTGGGACAGACCTGCAGTACCAGACACAGCCACTACTGCATGTATGGCGCTGTGCTTGGGTAGACAATGTCGAAAGTTGGTTCCCCACCAATCAGATCGTGATGGCTTATCCTTAAAGGGATTTTTGGAGTGTTTAATATTGATGACCTATCCTCAGGATAGGTCATTAACATCAAATCAGTGGGGGTCCGATATCTGGCACCCCACGCCAATCTGGCTGTTTGAAGAGGCTGTAGGACAGCAGCCTATACGTAGCTTCCCAAACACAGCGCCATCCACTGGATAGTGGCTGTGCTTGGTATTGCAGCTCAAGTCTATTCACTTGAAAGAGACCAAGCTGCGCCAAGGCCATGTGACTGATGAACGTGATGCCACAAGCCTAAGAAGGTTCACCGGAGCTCCCTGGTGTCTTTAAAATGCTGATCGTGGTGGTGCTGGGAGAAGGACCCTTCACCGGTCAGATATTGATGAACGATCCTAGTCTTCAGTATAGAAGACCCCTTTAAGATACACCCTTTAAAGTGGAACTCCGAACAAAGACTGGCAATTTAACTGAGTTTCCTCTACAACCCCCTAGAGTTTCCCCTGACATAACGTCTTGTAAGGTCTGCATAGGACATACTCCCCCTGCTGGGTAGGGGGCAGCAGAACAGTGTTGTGTGACTTGCAGCTCTCCTGCTGTCGTAAAGCCTGAAACCTTGACAATTATCAGGGGAAGCTGGCGGCCCGTATACATCTTCATGGTGCCCATTAAAGCCAATGGTGACCATGACTTATGTTGAGCTATGCGTTACGAGTCATATTGCAGAAAAGAAACAGTTGAATGACAAACTCAGCTCTGCTACATCTGTATTCCACAGTCCATAAAGGGGAAGTCTGCATCTTCTTATGAAACCTGACTTATATGGCCTTGAAGTCTTGCTCTCTTGCTCTTCATGACCTTAGGATAGAAGTCCTATAATGAATTCACAATAATTGAGAATCTGACATATGCCGATTGAAAAAAAAAAAAAGGCATATGGAATTTTTACTGGTTCATAAGTTTCACCAGTGATGACAGTGATATGATGGGTCTTTATTATCTGGCAGTTCATTTTCACATTGAGCCTATCGCTGTGATAATGATGGGTGCAGACTGCCATCTAGTGGCGAAGATGAGCATTTCTTATCAGGACCTTTATACTCTATTACTGGGGAAAAAAAAAAACAACTTAACCCTTTGCCAAAAATATGATTAATATTCCATTCAGATGGCGATAGATATGGTCTGAGTCCTGCTAAGCCCTGTTGTTACTTCTTTGCAATGAGGACATGTCCCTGCTAATATATATGAGCAAATCTTGAGAAATGCAAAATCACTCAGATTCACTATTCACTGCTAATCCTGAATCCTGAACTGATTCTCTGCACTTGGCAGCTGAAGGCATCTGTGTTGGTCCCATGTTCATATGTGCCCGCATTGCTGAGAAAAATGATGTTTTATCATATGCAAATGAGCCTCTAGGAGCAACGGGGGCGTTACCATTACACCTAGAGGCTCTGCTCTCTCTGCAACTGCCACGCAGCAGTTACAGAGAGAGCAGAGCCTCTAGGTGTAATGGTAACGCCCCCGTTGCTCCTAGAGGCTCATTTGCATATGATAAAACATCATTTTTCTCAGCAATGCGGGAACATATGAACATGGGACCAACACAGATGTCTTCAGCTGCCAAGTGCACATGTAACAGGTCAGCCGGTGTCATAGGTACAAAACTGCTGACAGATGCCCTTTAAATAACTCAGCTGTCCTGCTCAAATCTGGATGCTGGCACTATGCTGAGGGTAAGAAGGGGTAAGCAGGTCAGTAGGGGCGAAGCGATACCATTCCCCATCTCAGATAAAAATATACACATACATCTTTAGAAGTATAGTGGTAAAAGGTATTGTTTCATACAGATGTAGCAGTGCTGAATTTGTTACGTTGTTCACATTCATAAAACAATGAGTTAGATGATTATAGAAGATCAACATGCAGAACTATGTCAGGCACCTTTCAATACCAGCATGATTTATGCCAAATTACATTCTCAGCTCTGCTACATTTGTATCAAGCAGAGTTCATTGTCCTCCCTTTCCTAGTATAAATGCTGCATATTGTTAATGTTAATATGTAACTTGAATTTTTTTCTTTTTTTTCAGAGTCAGAGGCCAGAGCGCTCGCCAAGGAGAGGCAGAAGAAAGACAATCATAATCTCAGTATGTTGAACCATCTGTCATGTGTTTGTGTACGGATTTTATCATAGCAACGTATGTGAAATGCACGCGACATGACTGGAAACGTCTAGTCTTTGGGTGGTTGGTAGTAGTGTGGGGATTAACCAGACACACTATCCACTGGCTGCATCGTGCCCCGCTACTGCAGCCTCCATCTTCAGTCCCAGCGAACGGACGATCACACACAGTTTCAGTAGAATCCTATGATGGAAAATATTGCAATAATTGCAAAAAAATGCAACATTGTTGACATGATTGTATGCACACCTGCAATGTCATGCAACCCCATAGACATACATTATAGGGAGTATTGTGCAATATCGCAGTGCATCTTCCATGAGCGTGCTTGTGCGGTATATAAGATAAGCCCCAGATTCACAAGATAACTTCTATAGTTCTTTATGGTACAATTCTACAGAACATGACTTTTTCAAAGCACAACATCTCCCTCTAGTGGCCACATTGGATCAGTGCACGTTTCTACATTTTCTGATCATTTAAATCAGCTGTCAGCAACCTCCGGCACTCCAGATGAGGTTAAACTACAAGTCTCAGCATGCCTCATTCAATTCTGTGGGAGTTCTGACAAAGGCCAAGTTAGTGTGCATGCTGGGAGTTGTAGTTTCACTACAGTTGGAATGCCAGAGTTTGCTGATCCCCGGTTTAAATCATTGATTTAAAAGGGGTTATCCCATGTTTAATTTAATAAAAATTAAAAACTAGAAAGAGACATTATATAGTACATGACAATCTCTTTCAAATCTCTCTTTCAATCTCGTTCTAGCTAACAAATCTAGAACCAGCCCTGTACCTCAAATGGATCCAGAGATCTTCACATTCATTGCTCCAATTGTTCTGCTAGATTTATTTCAAGCTGGCAGCACAGGGGGCGTGTCCTTTCACAGGGGGCTATCCTTTTTGCTACAGCTGGTGGCAGCTGGAGTATAGAACTGAACATGTGCATCCACCTCAGTGAGGGGGACAGAGAAATCAGAAAAAGAACAGACAGCAGGTGGCGCTATACAGATAGATTTCATTGAATAACTCAGCGGCTATGATACATTTTTAATTGTATGCAATTACAAAATTATTCAGATCCAATATGCATTACTTATTCAAGCATGTGAGATTTACTTTGCTGTAGACATTTGCTTTGCTTGATTTTAATCTATGAGTAAAGTAAGATGGTTGGCGGTACAGTAAAATTCCATTACTCCAGCATCAGTAGAGGCTTTCTGGATTACCAGATGTTCAAATCTTGTGAAATTGCCCATTATGCTGCAGTTCGGTGTTATAATGAAATTCATGATTGTCAGACTGTCCAGATTTACCGATGCCGAATTAAAGGAATTTCAGTTTACTGGAGTCTGGTAGTCGGCTTCCACTTACATTCGTTTTTTCATCTTCTTTCAGTTGAGCGAAGGAGAAGGTTTAATATCAACGACCGTATAAAAGAATTAGGAACCCTCATACCCAAATCGAATGACCCGTGAGTATAATACAGATAGACAGCCTGTCTTATGTTCTTGACCAGTAGTCTGCAACCTGAGTCTTCTCTAGTTGTTGGAAACTACATTAGAGTACGCTGGGAGTTGTAGTCATGCAGCAGATGGAGAGCCCAACTGAGCGATGTAGGAAACTTAACTTTGGAAGACGTTTTCCATATTCCCTCCCTGCTGGGATTGACCCCCATTTTTGGCAAACATTGCCTAGATGAACCTCTGCAGGTCTTCATTGTGTGCATGTGTTGGTGCATTTGCCAATCAGAAGAAGCAGAGCTGTAGTGTAAAGCTTAGGGAGCTGCAGTCTCTGCCACTGATGAGACAGGAGGTTCATCTCATACTCCTTCCGGGTCCTTTTAGAATCACGCACTCCCAAAGACTTGTCACAATGAGGATCCTCTCTCTTTCAAGAATGTTGTAATGAAACATGGGGTGCAAGGGATCCACTGGGTTGTCTGATTATAATAAATTATTAAATAGTGGGCTAGTGCTTGCAAACAGCAGCCAATCTGAGCAAACAGAGCTTCAGCATAGAAGCAGGGGAAGGGATTAAGCAGAAGCTTGGTCCTATGATGAGACAGGAGGTGACACAAGACCACCTCAGACTCATGCACTAAAATAGATGGGGAGATGGTGGGCTAGTGCTGATTAAACAGAAGACAATCTGAACAAGCAGAGCCTCGAGAAGGGATAGAGATTCAACAGTAACCTGATCATGAGACAGAACTCAAAACAGCCTCAGAATTCACTAAACAGTGTATAGGATAGAGACATACGGTGGGCTAGTGCTGATTAGACAGCAGCCAGTCTGAAGAAGCAGAGCTTCAGCACAATGCACAGGAGCGGGACAGAGCGTCAGCCTGAATATCTGATGTAACCGGAGGAGACTACAGACTAGTGCAGCTATGGGGGTCACTGATCATATATACTCTGCCACACAAAACTGACTTCTTATCAGTGCGGTGTCCTTCTGTTATAGGGATATGCGATGGAACAAGGGGACGATCCTGAAGGCCTCGGTGGATTATATCCGCAAACTGCAGCGAGAGCAACAACGCTCCAAGGAGATGGAGAATAAGCAGAAGAAGCTAGAACATGCAAACAGACACCTGCTGCTGAGAATACAGGTCCGCTGACAATACGGAAGACACTGACAGAATACTGATGTTACCTTTATATATCAGATGTGTTCATTACCTCTATGGGGATGCAAACTTTCTATGGAGAGAAAGATTAGATAGATAGGAGGTATATAGATAGATGGATAGATATATAGATAGATAGATATTAGAAAGAGATAGATAAGAAAAGAAAGAAAGAAATATATGTCATAGACAGATAGATATTAGATAGATATATAATAAATAGGAGATAGATAGATAATAGATGTAAGAAAGAGATAGAAAGAAAGAAGAAGATTGAAAGAGAAAAAGAAAGATTGAAAGAGAAAGAGAAAAAGAAAGATTGAAAGAGAAAAAGAAAGATTGAAAGAGAAAAAGAAAGATTGAAAGAGAAAAAGAAAAAGAAAGATTGAAAGAGAAAGATTGAAACAGAAAATGAAAAAGAAAGATTGAAAGAGAAAGATTGAAAGAGAAAAAGAAAGATTGAAAGAGAAAAAGAAAGATTGAAAGAGAAAAAGAAAAAAGATTGAAAGAGAAAAAGAAAGATTGAAAGAGAAAGATTGAAAGAGAAAGATTGAAAGAGAAAGATTGAAAGAGAAAGATTGAAAAAGAAAATGAAAAAGAAAGATTGAAAGAGAAAAAGAAAAAGAAAGATTGAAAGACAAAAAGAAAGATTGAAAGAGAAAAGGAGAAAAAGAAAGATTGAAAGAAAGAAATATGTCATAGACAAATAGATATGTAATAGAAAGAGAGAGATGATAGATTACTGTAGATATGAGAGATAGATAGATAGATAGATAGATAGATAGATAGATAGATAGATATGAGTGGATGAAATAATGTAATACTACCTGAATATGGGTCTCATTCCCTGATGTGTCATCCCTTTTACCTCTGGAACATAACGTCAGAACGATTAACACTCATTTACATTTATTTTACTTCCTTATCTTTGCAGTTTTTTCCATTCATCACTAGGCACCTTGATAATGAGCTGAAGGTGCGATTATCTTCACTAAATAGATAGAAGTTATACCGGGGCCTAAAGGCAATTGTGTTATGCAATGGTAAATTTAGCTTTGTGAAATCCACCCTCATAATGTGTACTGACACGTGTCATACACCTTCTGTTACTGTGACACAGCCACCAAGATGCTTTCCTTAATGACTCTTGGACTGCTTATTGTAGTGTCTTGGAGCTATGAAAAAACTATGGATCGGGCTCCTCATATTCCCTTTCTATTGCACGTCTAGTTGACCAAATAAATCAAAGCGTGGTCCAAAAAAAGAGTTACTGTATTTTTTGCTTTATAAGACGCACCCGATGATAAGACGCACCACAGATTTTAGAATAGGAAAATAAGAAAAAAATATTTTGCATCAGATCTCATATAAGATCCTCATATCAGACCCCCATAAATATCAGGACATCACATCAGACCCCCATATCGGTCCTCCATGTCAGACCCCCATCAGACCTCAGATCAGCCCACTCAGCCTCCATCAGAACTCAGATCAGCCCTTTCAGACCTCCATCAGACCTCAGATCAGCCCTTTAAAACCCCCCATCAGACCTCAGATCAGACCTTTAAGACCCCCATCAGACCTCAGATCAGCCCACTCAGCCTCCATCAGACCTCAGATCAGCCCCCATATCAGCCCACTCAGCCCCCATATCAGCCCCATCAGACCTCAGATCAGCCCTTTAAGACCTCCAAAAGACCTCAGATCAGCCCTTTCAGACCCCCATCAGACCTCAGATCAGCCCACTCAGCCCCAATAAGACCTGAGATCAACCCACTGTGCCCCATAAAACTAAATTAAAAAACCTCTTACCTCCCCTGTGCCGCGGCGCCGCTCCGGGTCCGGCGCTCCCTTGTCTTCTCCTGCCGGTGCTGCACTGTCACCTGACTGTGTGCAGCGTCAGGTCATAGTGCGCGCACTACCTGACGCTGTACGGGGTCAAGACAGTGCAGCGTTGGGAGGAGAAGACAAGGGAGCGCTGGACCTTGAGCAGAGCCGCAGCACAGGAGGGTTAGTATTATAAGTGCTTGCAGCGCTTCTTCCCCGCTCCCAACACCTAATGAATACTAGTGAATACTAGGGAGCGCTCACTAGTATTCACTTTATAAGACGCATGACCATTTCCCCCCTACTTTTGGGGGGAAAAGGTCAGTCTTATAAAGCGAAAAATACGGTATTCTAATTTCAACTTGTGTAATCCCGCCCCATGGTGCCAAGATGAGGCTCTGTTTATGTTGGATTTGGGCCCTAAAGATTTGCCCAGTTTGTCAGTCTAAAAAATCAACCCTAGCTTTTCTATGGCTACAAACTTCTTAGGTTGAGTTGTGATTAGGCCACGGTAGAAGTCCTTGCTAAAAAACCTCCCAAAAAATGATGGCGGTCTACCATGGTTTACCACAACTTATCTGCCTGGGTGACTTGTAGTAGAACTAGAACCTTTATTTTTGAATTTATAGTCTATGGAAGTTCCATTTCTAAGTGATGATGGAAAGCATGGTACTCTTCTCAATGTTCTTAAAATTTTGGTGGTCACCATTTTTCTTTGGACTTTTCAGGAGCTGGAAATGCAAGCCAGAGCCCACGGACTTTCCATTATGCCCGCTACCGGCCTCTGCTCTTCTGACCTGGTGAATCGCGTCATCAAGCAAGAACCAATGTTGGACAGCTGCAACCAAGAAATGTTACAAAACCACCACGATCTTTCAGGCACCTCCACACTGGATCTCAACGATGGTACCATCACTTTTAGCAACAACATAAGGAACATTACTGACTCTCCCACCGCCTACAGCATGCCCACAAAGCTGGGCTCCAAACTGGAAGACATATTCATGGACGATACTCTTTCTCCAAGAGTACACGATACACTTCACTCAGTATCTCCCGGCACCTCCAAAGCAAACAGCAGGAGGAGCAGCATCAGTATGGAAGAAAACGACCACCACTGTTAGCACTGGGTGGAAAACGCCCTTCTAAAGACTTCCATATATTGTACTATTTTGGAGCAGTAGATTTCTAGATAGTTCCATTTGATAGAAATTTCGCTGTGTTTCATCCATAGGCCAGCACTTGTGCTTTTGTTTTTATTTTTAGATTTTTTTTTGTAAAGATACTTGTGTATTTTATTACTTGCTTTGCCTCCAAAGTATTGTGCATGAGAGGTCTAGATCTATCCACTTCACAGACATAACCGATTGTCAGGTCAGATCTATTTCAACCAGTAGCCCTGTATCAGCGGCCAGGTATCCGTCTGTTCGGGATGAGCTTGCAGTGAACCGTATGTCAATTGATGCATCGCAATGAATGTATAGAAACCAAATATTCTGGAGAGAAGCTTCCCTAGATCTGTCTTCTAAACTCCATTTGGTGGCATGATGTAGATCAGAAGAAGAAAGGTTGTATGACTATAGTCAGTGTTGTACATAGACAAGAGGTGGACTCCATAGCAAAGTGCAAAACAGACCCCATTATGGTGCCCAGTTTTGCGACCCAGGATAGAGGGGCCTGCTGGTTGCTTCACCCCATCCATGACCGCTTGGCCAGTTACCAATCCCATGCAGTTCCTCAGGGTAGTGGATTCCTACACAGGTTCTCACCACCAATAAGCAGTGGGGATGACACCAACCAGGGCTGAGCCCCCTCTCTATATGGCCTTATAGCAGCTGTATGGGTTGTCTTCATGGTATGTCCACCCTCAACCTTGGCTCAGTATTTCCATTGCCACTGATCAGCAAATACAAAACAGAATGTGTTAAGGCGTTTCAAGCAGTATTTTTATTTATTTTTTTGCATTTTTTGACCTTAGTAATATGATCTCAGGAGTTCAAAGCCTCATGGGGCGCCTTTGGAAGTGTAGTTCCCTAACATGGCTCCAGACTGGAGGCACACTTTAATGTCTTATTCAGGTCTGATCTGTAAAACTCTATTCCAATTTAGGGGGATATTTATCAAATCAAAGTAAATCATTGACTACATTAAAGGAACACTCCAGCTAAAACTGATATACAATGCCTAGTGCTGGGCCAAGGGGGCGAGGAATCACACAGAGGTTCTTTCTTTGTCAAGGCCCCTCCCCTTCAGGCCTAGAACTAGACATTAGGCCCATTTCACACCTGTGGCAGGGAACTCCGGCAGTACATGTTGTACTTTTGTTCCGGCCGTCCTCTCGGCAGGGTTTGCCGTGCTGCAGCCGGATCCGTGGACCGCCCCATTAAAGTGTTCACCCGCCGGAGCAGCCTGCCGGAGTCCCCTGCCGCAGGTGTGAAAGGAGCCTTACACACTGAATCAGTTTTAGCTGGAGAGTTCCTTTATCTTTTTGTTCAGTTTGTGTTGTACATATGTTTCCTAACCTGTGAAGTTTGATATGGAAAAATTGGAAACTTTACAGTAAAATAATTTTTACCAAGTCTAAAAAAAAATTCTGCATTAATTTCTGGTATGGTAAAACCTGACCACCCAAAATATCACTGGTGGAGGACTAGATGGTTAAAACAAGTTATTTTACATCCCTGTGTCTATATTATTCTGAGTACTATAATAATCAATCTTGTGGATGAGCAAAAATATTTTACTGTTGAGGGACTGTAGAGAAACAAAAACATTGAATGAAATCCATAAGGAGTAGAGAAGATGGAACCCCCAACCAAATTCCAGAGAAGATCCCATCCTCATTCATAGACATCACTCTCCATTGTAGTGAATGATATTAATGGAAGCTTCTTTAAATGTGTTGCCATCAGGTCAAGTGCCCTTTATAGATTTTGGAAGACTTACCGTAGACCTTTACTGGTTGGTCTTGAAAATGTTGAACTTTTAGTTTTATACTGTAGAAGATATTGTATATGTAGACGTAACCTTCTTCAGTATCTTTCATCAACTTTACATCAGACTTTACAAAAAGGGATCACATTCATGCATCTACAAGTCAGTGAGGTTCTACTGCTTTGGTTGGGAAATATGCAACCCCTTTTACTATTGTGATAGAGAAAGAAGCTGCGCTTGGTTGTCACTTTCTTACTTCTTGAGTGGCCAATTTATGTCTTCACCACATGTACTTTTTGAAAGCAGCATACTTTACTGTGCAGGTGCCAAACAGTTTCACTTTAAATGGGATGTCTAGGTTTACAAAAATATGGCGTCTTTCATTCAAAAAAGTGCCACACCCATCCATAGGTTGGACGAAAGGGCAAACTCAGCTTGGCTAGTGTTATTTAATCGGGTGTTTTTGAAGATTCAGTGCCACTCCTGTTCTTGGACTGTTTTTGGCATGACCTTTTTTGTAACCCAGAAGACCCCTTCTATTTTAGTTATACAATATGGATGCCATTTCCTCAGGTTGGTATAGTCATTTTTGCAGTTTGCTCTTTACATTTTATGGGCTCACAATAAAATAAAATCATGATGTGCCAATAGTTGTGCCCATCAGGATCACGTGAGCCAACTAAATTTAAAAAAAAAATTGCCTAAGTGGTCTTGCTTAGGAAACTCCATGTAAAATGTCCTATTAGGATATCTTGAGGTAATAGAGGAGGGGGCCTACATGATCCTGATGTAATCAGCTCTGTGAAGACATACTGCAATGAGTGGCCATCACTTTGGAGGAAATGATGCACCCACTGAAGTCAGTAGATGGCTGATTGATTTACAGTGGAGCGCAGAGTACTTCTTTTCACCCATGAAAAGAAAGGTATACTTTATAGATGAATTTTAAGGCAAGAGTTGTGTGGACATTAAAGTGATCTTAAACTGCTGTCTGTGAACTCACCCTTAGAGGAGGTTATACGCATTAGATGAATAGTGGCCCAACCAATGATTTTGGAATGGCTGACCAACCATCCAATGTTTATCAGGAACTACTAACTGTTCCACCACAGCAGATGTTGGGGAAAAGATCTGTTGGGCCCATGAAATTTAAACATGCCGATCTTTTTGTTCTTTTTGACCATACCGGAACTGTTGAGAACACATGCACACTGGGAAGAGTATGCATATGTGTGGGGAGTATCGGAAGGAATGGCTGTTGGCCAAACAAGATTTTATCCAACAGGTATTGAAGGAGTATGACCAGCTTTAGACCATTTGCTCCCTTTAGTGATATTCACCCTCCATCGATAATGGTCTGGGAGCCAACAATGTCAAGTGTTGTTTTGTGTTCAGAGCATCTACTGTAGAGTCAGGAAATCTTCCACTGCCCAATGTGGAATATCCAACTAGCCTAAAAGGCTTGAATGTCATGCTTAAAAAAACTTTCCCTCAAAAAATTCTACATATCTACCCGGTTACCTTTATCTAAGGTAACCTTAAAGTCTGGATCACTACAGTAAAAACAAAAGGGTTGTTAAAGAGGTCTAGCCAGCAAACAAAAAATTGAAAATATAAAAAAAATCTTTAATTTTTTTTAAAATATAATTTTTGAAAAAAAACTTCACAGATACGGTACATGTTTCAGTAAAATGTTTTTGAAAGTGGATATCCTTTTAAAACCTAAGGCAGAAAATGAGTTGACTACTTACCAGGTGATGATAGATTTTTTTATTGTGTGACAATTTGACAAGTTTTGATGGGTCAAAATGCACTTTTTTATATATATTTTACAGTTCAAAAAATGCATCCTAAAAGTGCACAATTTTGCCAACCATTTCAACAGTTTTTATGTTGTTTTATATGTAAAGAAGGGTTATTGTTTTATAAAGTTATTATAAAGACATTAGGGATTTATTATCTTTATTCATTCTTGTGGGATAGAGTTTTCAGGTTTAGTGATTTTAGATGGTTTAGTAAAAAAAAAAAGTAAGAAATATTTATTTTTAGAGGTTTCTTAAATTTGTTTCGAATCTAAAAATATTTTTGCTTTTTATTGATTCAGTGTTCATTTTTTGTTATATTTTTTGTTCTTTTTTTTTTTTTGGCCAATGTGAATAATAAACACATTTTATGCAAGTTTATCCGAAGGTGTTCTATAAGAAACTGGTTTATCTTGACATAACTGTTCCTTAATGAAGTATCTAAGATGTAATCTACAACCACGGTGTACAGATAGATTTGATGTATTAATGATTCATGTAGATCTATGCAATAACAGTAGTTTTAAATGTATTTTGATCAAAATTAGGTATATTCTGAAGCTGGTGTAATTCTTGACAAGCTGAACGTATGGTAACCTAATTTTTTTTCTTGTGTAAAGAGGACATTTTTGTCTTGTAGTAGTTACCATAGACATTATCATTCAGAATGAAGTGCCTTAAATGATAGTCTAGATTTCTTGGACTCTCTCCGCACTGACTGAAGTGTGGCTTAGTGAAACCTTATTGAATCCGTAGAGTAATTTGTGAACATGGATGTTGCCAAATGTTCTTGTCAAACCATAAGTGCTTCCAGAATTATGTGAAATTTTATTGTATTATCCAGTCAGTCAACATTTTTAAGGGGTTTTCTGGGACAAAAAAAAAATTGTGGTCTCCTTAAAGTGGACGCATCACCTCTACTGAAATGTCCTATTTTGGGCCATACTTGAAATTACAATTCTGGAGCATCTTTTCAGAACTCTTCATTGTGCCGTTCCTCTATTAATTCTCCTGAAAAGGTATGAATCAGTTGACATATGGGTGTTATCAATCATGTACTAATACCCTACAGCAGTGGCATACATAGAGAAGTGAGGGCCCCATAGCAAGGACCAAACCAGGCGTCCCACACAGGACAGTAGGGTTTCTGCCTAAACTCCTTTCAATGACCCTTGGGCCATTTTTCCACTGCCTCATTTACTAAAAGTTGTTCCTTTAGAGGGTAGAGTCCTGACCAAGTTTTCACCTCCAGTAGAAGAGGAGATGATCCCAACTAAGACTGGGCCCCCTCTTGCCCTGGGCCCCATAGCAGTCACATGGTCTGCCGTTATGGTAGTTACGCCCCTTTCCTACAGTCAATACTGTTTAGGGACCATAGTGTCCTAGTACATAATAACACTCAGTGGTCAATTTATTCTTACATTTCCAGAAGGAATAACAGAAGGATCCAGAGAGGTGGTATGCTCTTTTTAAGACAGGTCATCAGTCTATATTGGTGAGAGTCAATGAGCCGAATGAAGCGGCTTCAGCAGTGTTTCTGCCTATAGCGGCTCATCTGCAGATGTGCCCTGTTCATCAGGGTCCCTTCAACGTGAATATAAGAGTATGCCATCAGTGTTTTAATCCCAAAAATCCCATTACAGTCAATGAAGCACACTCTAGTTCCCAGGAGCCTTGAAATGTGAATAGTTTAGGGGGGGACTTCATAGAACTCAGTACATAATTTGTAACCCTAGGGATGCCAAACCCAGCCGGATTCCTTAGGATGTAACCCACAACTCTTCTGCTCAGTAGTAATAAACCCTAACGATAATGTACATAATATAAACCGTTAGAGCGTAAATCTTCTCCTTTCAATGACGTTGATGTAAAAATTAGAAATGTGATATAGACTCAGGTTGTGTTTAAAGCCTTTACTCTAGAACAGACATGCGCCATTGTCTCATGAATCCTAGAACTTTTTATGCCACTTGTTTGGTGGTAATTTGGACATATAATAGCATTTAGTGAAGTTTCTGAATTCTTCTCTTTTGTTTGTGTGCAATTTTTCAGCACATACACAAAAATCTATATAATTTAATTGCATTTTCTTATTATTACTGAATAAAAACAAAATACAAATACGATTTTCCCCTTTTAAATCGTATTTATTTTTCTTAATGTATATTGTGGTTTCTTGTTTTTTTAACCTGCCCAACAAGTATTCTCAGTTTAGACCAATGTTTTCCAAATTTTAAAATGTAAATTCAATGAGTTAAATATAAAACACACCGTAAGAAAACCAACATTAATAGAGGATTTCTTATGGCAGATGTTAATAATGATTACATATATTTTAAATAGTTTTTGAACAACTGACAGATGCAGTATTACCGTTCAATAGAAACTCAGGTATGATAAATTACTGTTCATTAAATATGCATTTTGTAGCACAAAATCAGTAAGGAAGCTTAATGATGTGGCCAAGCTTTTCCAGAAATCAGATGTGTACGTTTTTAGAAACAAGTTTAGTTTTTAACACATGCAAGTAATGATAAAAAAAGAAAACAATAAAAATAGTATAAAATTGTAGAATTCTTTTAATTAAAAAAAGTAAAACAAACATTGAAGGCGTTGTCTCACTATCTATCTCCTCTCTCTCTCTCTCTCTCTCTCTTTCTTTTTCTCTTTCTTTCTTTCTTTCTTTCTTTTCTTTCTTTCTTTCTTTCTTTCTTTCTTTCTTTCTTTCTTTCTCTTTCTTTCTTTCTTTCTTTCTTTCTCTTTCTTTCTTTCTTTTTCTTTCTTTTTTTTTCTTTCTTTCTTTCTCTCTATCTCATATCTATTTCTATTTATCTATCTATCTATCTATCTATCTATCTATCTCTCGATCAATCTACCTACTACCTACTTGTCTCTCTTCTTTCTTTCTTTCTTTCTTTCTTTCTTTCTTTCTTTCTTTCTTTCTTTCTTTCTTTCTCTTTCTTTCTTTTTTCTTTCTTTTTCTTTCTTTCTTTCTTTCTTTCTTTTTTCTTTCTTTCTTTCTTTCTTCTTTCTTTCTTTTTTCTTTCTTTCTTTCTTTCTTTCTTTCTTTCTTTTTCTTTCTTTCTTTCTTTCTTTCTTTCTTTCTTTCTTTTCTTCTTTTTTCTTTCTTCTTCTTTCTTTTTCTTTCTTTCTTTCTTTTCTTTCTCTTCTTTCTCTTTCTTTCTTTCTTTTTCTTTCTTTTCTTTCATCAATCTACCTATACCTACTTCTTCTCTCTTTCTTTCTTTCTTTCTTTCTTTCTTTCTTTCTTTCTTTCTTTTCTTTCTTTCTTTCTTTCTTTCTTTCTCTTTCTTTCTTTCTTTCTTTCTTTCTTTCTTTCTTTCTTTCTTTCTTTTTCTTTCTTTCTTTCTTTTTTCTTTCTTTCTTTCTTTTCTTTCTTTCTTTCTTTCTTTCTTTCTTTCTTTTCTTTCTTTCTTTCTTTCTTCTTCTTCCTTCCCTTCCTCCTGAACACCACCAATGTCATCACTATCATTCATCTCTTTGACTACGTCTATAATGGGAACCTGTGTTAGGTATAATATAGCATTTTTCTGTGAGGCACAGTCAGGTTGAGGTCACATTTTTATGTTTTTGTCTTAAAATCATAAAAAAAGTATTAGAACCGTTATGTGTGAATTTTCCTTTAAAGGGGTTTTCCAGGATTTTACTACTGATGACCTATCCTCAGGAGCTCCTGTGAGCGCCACTACCTTCTCACATCTTACCAAGCACAGTGAGGTACATGGTATAGTGGTTGTGCTTGGTATCATGCTCAGTACCATTTACTTGAATGGGGCTGAGCTGTTCCTAGGCCACATGACTGATGAACATGACATCACTGGCCTAGGAAAAACTAAGAGAAGGCCGCAACACTCACAGGAGCGCCGGTGCCTTCTCAAACAGCTGATTGTTAGGGGTCCCGGGTGTTGGACCCCCACCGATCAGATACTGATGACCTATCCTGAGGATAGGTCATCAGTAGTAAAATCCTGGAAAACCCCTTTAATAAAAAGACTTTGTCATGTTAGAGTGCCTTTAAGTTTCTCTTTTAAATTGCTTTAACTATTCTGTCAATACAATGTAACATCAACTATTATTTGTGGGAGAGGGGGCTTAAATCCATCCTAGAATATAATTTTTATAGTTATATATCTGTTAGATATTTCCATATCAGATACATTCACCATTTAAAGGGTAATTAATGACTTCTGTCTTTGGTGTTCTGAATTTTTGTCATGCTCCGCCCCTGCACTAGACCTGACACAGTGTATCATTTTTTTTCCTTTGATAAAGATTGTATTTATTTTTGTTTTATTTATTTTCAAATTAAGCAATAAACTCGCCGAGGGTCATCTTTTGAACTGTGCCTTTAAGAAGACTCATCCCAGGTTGATAGGATGTAATAATGTTTCACAGCCAAGGCAAAAAAAGGAAATGGCTGCCACTGTTAGAAAACTAAATGTCTATGAAGCACAAAAAGACAAGAAGTATGTTGGTTTTCACATAAACTGCACTGGAAAGAAGAGCTTTTGTTTGCATGTGTACCTAGAATTTTTGGTAACAGGGATGAGATGCCTCTTGATTTCTACTGTAATGGTTTGTCGATGTACACACACGGCTGTGTCAGGTGGCAATACAGTGTATTTAGATTCATATCCGTGTATGGTATGGGTCAATGTTAATGTATCCGATGAAGACATTTAAACTATTGCTATTGATAGAATGAATAAAGAATTGGTTTTTCAAATATTTTTGTTTTTCTTTATTAGTTTTTATTTCATTTTTTTTTTAAATTATTTTTAATTTTTATTATTCTTAGTTACTTTTGAAAGGGGGGGGGGGCATGTCCAGCAGAGAAAAAAGACTACAACATATCAGACAGACCATTTAAAAAATTTGCAAACACTACAGGTACATAGTTAACCGCTTGCTGACGGAGCGATTTTCTGATTTTTACATTTTTTTTTACTCCCTACTTTCTTGAAGCCATAGCTTTTTAATTTTTCCATTTACATAGCTGTATGAGGAGTATGACTTGTTTTTTGAGGGACAAGTTGTACTTTCTAATGGCACCATTTAGTATTGCACAGGATGTAGTGCGAAGCTTCCACATATACAATCGGGCTCCCAGAGGGAGCCGGTACAGACCTGGAAGCGCATGCTTTTGGGATTTTGTTGCTCCCAGATGCCGTGGTCACATTTGACCATGGCATCTGAAGGGTTAAATGTCCACAATCGGCATTATCAGCAGGCACCCAGTTGCTATGGCGCCCGCTCAGCCCTGGAGCTGACACCATCTTTAAAGACCCAAACATGACAGGAAAAGGTTAAATGGATTGCCCAGGGTTAGAAAAACAAGGCTGCTGACTTCCCCAAATTTCCACAGTTGCCCATGGGTTGTGTCTGGTATTGCAATTCAGATCCATGAAATTAATGTGGCTAATCTGTAATACCACACACAACTAGAGATGAGCGATGATTCAAATTTTTATTCGCCGAATATTCGCCAAATATCTGACAAGATTCATATTCGCATGAACTTATTAGATTGAATTTACGTTAAAAAAAAATTTGTTGTTTTGCGAACATTCCTGCGTAAATTACATATGTACAGTCAGCGTATGTAAAAGTACGCAACACTGTGAGCATTAGCGTACAAAAGTGGGTACGAATCCTTAACGCACAAATGACACACAAATGCGTCATACGCATGAGGCTAGGCCGCGGCCTACAGTCTTTAGAGGAAGACTATATGAACTAGAAAAATAAGGTGCTCAGTGCTGTTAGCTTTCAATAAGTTAATAATTTACTAAAAACACTGTACAATAAGTGCATTAATAAGACACATTGCAGTACCAGAAAAAGAATACACACAATGGGCTAAAGTGCTGTACCATTAAAAACAGTGTAGCTTAAATACAGCAAAGACATAAGTATGTAAACATTTTAGTGCAATCAATTTCACATTTACAAGCATAAAAGGCTCATATATACGTTTGAGTCTCTCCTTATGGCTCCTAGTTGGCTTGGCAATGATAAAACAGTCTGTCTGGAACAAATATTCCAAAATTCAATTGTAATCCACGTGAGGTAAAATTGTAATCCAAACAGGTAATGTCATGTGTAATCCACACGGATAATAAATAGCAGCAAATAGAGAACCCTTTTTGCAAAAGTGGTTCCCAAATTACCTGAGAAGGGGGGAAAAAGGAAAATAGGTGCACTTCGGCGCAACAGGGAATTTTCTGAAGAATGGGGGGAGACCTGACAGCCATGCCTATCTGGGTGAGAGTCAAACGGGGGCAACACAAACTAAACAAAAACAACTGCCAACTAGCATCTCACCCGTCAGGTGCAGTCCATGGTGTGGCTCCCATAGGTCCTCCTGACTCCTCTAGCAGTGTCCTGGACAGCAGTCAGCCAGTAGTTGGTTCCTCAGATGAGGGACTTGAAATCCTCCTCTCTCGAGCTTTTGCTAAAAGTCATAAGAGGACGCTCCTGCCTCTTGTAGGCCACGCTCGCTGCCGTCGTAGAACTCCGGTGCCCTCTTGTTCTGGAATTCGGACTTGACCGGGTCCGGGTGGTGGTCACGCTGGCGAGTGCTGCAGACACGTCAGCTTTTCCGGATCCTCCTGCCAGGAAGCTGTGGTAAGAACTTCTGGCTGCAGCGGTTCCAGAAAGGTTGCATGATTCAGGTAAGACGACCCAGCTTCCCCGGCTGCTGCTGTCTTCACCTTCCACGGCAGTATTCTTTGATGACCGTTGACTGAAAGGTGAAGGATGACGTGGTCAGCTGACCTAGCTGTAAGGACTGTCATGGTGGTGGTGGTGCTGGCAGTCCTGGAATCAGAGGCTCTGGCTGAGGCTGAGGCTTTTCACAGAACCGGAGGACACCATCTGGGATTTCCTGCAGGCAGCGCAAGCGTCCTGGACCTGGTGGTTTATCCGGCCACACTTCTGCGTCCCTTGAAGGCACCAGGGGCTTGGAAAGGAGGGTAACTCCGGTTGCAAATGGTCCTCTCACAGACTCCATGGGGGTGTACTCCACCTGATCCCCCACGTACAAGCTGTGACGAGCTTGTGGCAGGTACGGCCGTTTCACCGACTGGCGGCCCATGAAATACTCCTTCCCAGAGTCGTCATCCTGCAGGAAGCCAGGCCCTCGCCCCACTGAAAACCACAGCACAGTTCCCTTCTTTGGTTCTAGTGAAGGATCTCCCGGCCCAGGGTGGTCAAGAACTTGTATGACCCATTCCTCCACCGCGGTTTTATACTCCCAGGGGGTCTCACAGATGCCGAAACAATGGCTTGAACTCCTCCTGGGTGGCGAAGTGGACGCTCCAGCCTTTTCCGCTGAACAAGACAGAGCGGAGCTTCAGTTGATGATGATGATGGCCAGGCAGGCACTGAAGCTGGGTTTCTCCGGCACAGTTTAACTTGTGACGCCCTGATGTCTGTAGCGGGCGGTGGTTCTAGAAACTCGTCCGCAATACACATCTCATTCCAGTTGGGCCGCAGCAGGTCATGCTTCTTTTTTAGGGCCATGCTTGCTTGAAGCTTCCTTGCTTGCTTCCAGGTCAGCAGTCAGCACTGGTCTAAACTGGTTCAGACTGCTTGGCTCAGAGGAGGGTGGAGTACTGAGGGAGGAGTCTTCACTCCCTATACGTGCAAATAGTTAGATCCCCGGTGGGCGTTTTTTTTCCAGTTCCGAGGGCGGGCGTATCTTTACTTTCCCGCTCTTGCGAACTTGTCCCGCTCACGCATAATGTGTACGTTTCGTACGGTTCATACGTATCGTACGTATAGTTAGCGTGTATAATTTTGCGTATGTTTACGAATAATACGAAGCAAATTCAAGGAAATTCGGATTCGCTTTGCAGCTGAAATATCCCAAGATTCAATATGAATCAACAAATCGATGAATCGCTTCGCTCATCTCTACACACAATCTATAAGCAGCTGTGGTGCAGAAGCCTTATTTTTTTCACGACTCATGAATTATCTGCACACAATGGAAATGTAGGTGACAATCAAAATGGTCTTAACCTCAGGTGGTATACCAGAGGTTGGTTCCAGGGGTAGGCCGGGAACTTAAAATGGCCCTGGAAAAAATACTAAAAGTGGGCCCGTTTTGTAGTCGGGTCCAAATTGATGGAAGGCAGGGCCAGCAATACCATATTGTGGCACATTATACCACCTCAACAGAGCCAAATACCACAGTCCATCACAAAATACATCCCCAAAAACTTCCACTGTCCGGCTGTGAAGAGTGCCCAGGTGGCCCAATGGTTCTTAAGAAGTATCACATATTCCTTTAGGAATCTCTTAGGATTCTTTAAACTCAAAAGGTCTTCTTGGAAATTTAGTTAAAAAAAAAGCCAAAAATGAATCTCAACCTATTATGAATTAAACTTTAAGATTAGGATGGTAGAGGTTGATTGCCCAGGTTTTACGACATTGGGAATTACTATACACCATTGGTAACAAAAGGTCGTAACTGGTAGGAGGCCATTGTGATCAGCAACACGTGAATGGAACTTATGTAAGACGTTGACTGTGCTGTTGGGTTTGATTGAAAGGTAACAGAAAGCTGTATAGACAGGAGTTATACCTGGGTGAACCGTAGTTAATTTTTTTTCACGGTATGATAAGCAAATCAAAAAGATTCCACATGCACATATTTGCCAAGCCATACCCTGGTTATAAAATAAGTTATCCAACATATTATCCAAATTCATGAATCATTCTTGTGAGCCCCACCCCTTAGTATACAAATCCAGTTGTATAACCAATATATCCCCATGCCTCTCCATGTGTGTTGGTCAGAGACTGAAATAGTCAGGGTGAAAGAAGGAAAAGGAATAGGTGGAGAGGCAATCGGTTTGTGGGACATTATTTTTGAGTTTGATCTTTGGAACATTTTAACGAGAGTGCAACACCATTTAATATTGCATAAGATGTAGTGGAAAGCTGAAAAAAAAAAACAAAATGTGGTGGAATAGAAAAATGCAATTTCCACGATAATTCGCTTTCATTATGCGGTAAAACTGACTTGTGCTCTTTATTCTCTGGGTCAGTGCGATTACAGCACTACCACATTTGTATAGTTTTTCTTGCATTTTTATACTTTAAAAAATAAAAACCTTAAAAAAAGTTTTTTCCTTATCTCTTTGCGATATTCTGACCCCTATAATTTTTTTGTAGTAATGTGTATGTGAGAGCTCTTTTTTGCGGGGTGTTCTGTACTTTTTACTGATTCCATGTGTGTTGTATGACTTTTTGATCACTTTTTATGAAATTTTTTGTGGGAGGTGAAGTGAACAAAAAACGGGAAAAACACCATTTTGACTTTTTCGCCATTTGGCAGGTTTGCCGCATGGGATAAATATTTTATGTTTAAGGCCGAGTTCACATCCGCGTTTAGCCTTTCCGTACTTCCGCTCCGTTATAGGAGCCGGAGAACGGAAAGGACAGATACAGCACATAACTGAGACGAATGGAGACAAAAGTTGTGCACACCTTAACAGTATGGGCGTTTTTGCATGCGATGATGCCCATGATGTGTATTTTTTATTGTTTATTTTTATTTTGGGGTGACTTCATATTTTTTTTCTTATTCCAGACAACCCTTTTAAATATTTCAAAAATTGAGAGACACGACTCATGAATTATCTACACGCAATGTAATTTAGGTAACAATTAAAATGATCTAACTGATCCTCAGGTGGTATACCAGAGGATGGTTCCTAAGAAGCATCACATGTTCCTTTAGTGGTTTCTTAGGGGTTCCTTTAGGGATTCTTTAGACTCAAAAAGTCTTCTTGTAAATTTAGTTTAAAAAAAAGAGCCAAAAATGAATCTCAACCTATTATGAATTAAACTTTAAAGGGGTATTCTCATCTTGTACAATGGGGACATATCGCTAGGATATGCCCCCATTGTCTTACAGGTGCAGGTCCCACTGCTGGGACCGGTACCTATATCGAGATCAGAGGGGGGAGCGCTGCGCCTGCAGGACCCCAGGTTTCCCAGGGTCCGGCCACCATCAGGCATAGCTCCCCGCTGCTCCCATAGAAATGAATGGGAGCACACCGTGTATGTGCGACCACTGCTCCCATTCATTACTATGTAGCCGACGGAAATAGCCGAGCCAGTGCTTGGCTATTTTCGGCGACCCCATTGAAATGAATGGAGGGCGGCTGCAAATGCGCAGTGTGCCTTCCTTCACTTTTGGGGCTCCGTTCTCGATATAGGTGTGGGACCCGCACCTATAAGACAATGGGGGCATATCCTAGCGATATGCCCCCATTGTGCAAGATAAGAATACGCCTTTAAGATTAGGATGGTAGAGGTCGATTGCCCAGGTTTTATGACATGTGATCCGCAACACACAAATGGAACTTATGTAAGATGTTGACGGTGCGTTTGATTGAAAGGCAACGGAAAGCTATATAGACAGGAGTTATACCTGGGTGAACCGTAGTTACATTTTTTTTCATGGTATGTTTAGCAAATCAAAAAGATTTCACATACACGTATTTGCCAAGCCATACCCTGGTTATAAAATAAGTTATCCAACATAGTATCCAAATTCATGAATCATTGTTGAGAGCCCCACCCCTTATTATACAAATCCAGTTGTATAACCAACTAGCTGAAGGACCCAGCTTCGTACGGGTATATTTAATCTACTTCATTTTATGTTTGTGTGTGTCGTTAAAAGATATCTAGAGTATCCACTATAACAGTGACATCTACAACACCCCGCCCCCTTAACAGTGACCTCCACAGCCCCCTCAACCCTTAACACTGACCATAGGTTACAGTTCCCTTAATTGACCTGCACCATTCCCAACCCTCTTAACAGAGACCTCTACAGCAACTGCCCCTTTAACAGTGACTGCCACAGTACCCCTCTCCCTTAGCAGTGACCACACAGTACCCCACCGCCCCTTTAATAGTGGCCTCCATAGGCCTCCCTCCCTTAATACTGATGTCTACAGTGGCATGCCCCCTTAACAGTAACATCCACAGCGCCATCCCCTTTAACTGTGACCTCCACAGAGGCCGCCCCTTTATTAGTGACCTCCACAGTACCCCATCTCGTTAACATTGATTTCCACAACACCCCCTTAACAGTAACCTCTACAGCACCCCACCCCTTAACACTGACCTCCATAGCAGACCGTCCCCTTAACTGTGACCTCCACAGCTACCTGCCCCCTTAACAGAGACCTCCACAGCGCCCACCCCTTTAACAGTGACCTCCACAGCATCCCGCCCCCTTAGCAGTGACCGCCATAGTGGCCGCCCATTTATTAGTGACCTCCACAGTACCCCATCTCCTTAACAGTGATTTCCACAACACCCCGCCCCCTTAAAAGTGGCCTCTACACCAATCTGCCCCTTAATACTGACCTCCATAGAAGACTGTTCCCTTAACTGTGACCTCCACAGCAGCCTACCCCTAGGGTGGCCAGAGGTCCGGTTTTAGGCCAGACAGTCCGTCTTTCAGACTCCCTGTCCTCCGTCTGGACAGACACAGGGATGTCCTTTTGCACAGCTCACTCTCAGACAGAAGCACTGTGCTGTCTGAGCATGAGCTGCAGAGTGAAAGTCACCCTCCCTCCCCTGCAGCTGACAGAAGTTGATTTTTAACCTTCATTTTTTCAATCCCTGTCGGCTGTGGAGTGGGAGGGGGCGTAACCTAACCAGTTTGGGGGTGTGGCTTAGGGTTTTTAAGTCCATCTTTTGAGGGTGGCCTGAATGGCCACCCTACCTGCCCCCTTAACTGTGACCTCTACAGCACTCCGCTCCATTAACAGTGTCATCCACAACGCCAAGCCCCTTTAAATCTGACCTACAGCAGTGAGGAAAAATGGCTGGGTTGTTATGGAAACCTGGAGTAAAACTGTGTGTATGTGGAGACTAAGGGCCTGTGAGCTTCTATTGCCTGATAAGGGACATGTGACCGTGTATATGACAGTTGGGATATGAAGAGAAAGACCTGCAGGCTTCTATTAGCTAAAATAGGTCATGTGATGTGCAATATTTGCATTTTTTGGGAATATCTCAGGAATTGAACATCCTAGAGAGCTGAGTCCGTGTGACAAATTTCCTGATTGTAAATGCAGCTCCTTTAGAGGACATACACACACACACATCATACATACACTCAGCTTTATACACAGTGGTCCCTCAGGTTACAATATTAATTGGTTCCAGGACGACCATTGTGTGTTGAAACCATTGTATGTTGAGTAATCAGTTCCAAAGCCCCAAAATGTCATCGAAGATTTAAGAAAAATAAGTAGATACTGCTCCCTGCCGAAACAGCCTGCTGAAGATGTCTAACGCTAGACAATGCTAAATAAAATATAATAATGCCATTATGGCACTATAACAGGTAGTATTTAGTTCCAGTCTAATAGAGATTCGTCTTGACGTTTGGCAGACGGGCCCAAATAATTTAGTACAAAATGTATTTGCCAAGAATCTCAAATTTATAAAATAAGCATAGCACTAGCAACAGAATTCTTTCTATTACTATGGCATTATTGTACCTTATTTGGTTTGCAGAGTGCTGTTACATTGTGTTTTTTTTCTTCATGTTTCTAGCCATGGCAGTGTTCATCTGCGCATCGGAATGTGCTGACTTTGCAGTTGTACTAAGCTGGAGGTGTGGCTACTCCAGTTGGTCTTGCACCCCTGACCTGCCTGTCTGCCCCGTATACTGATTTTAATTATTGTAAGTATAAAGCTGTAGCCTGCTCTCCCTGCACTCACTAGAAGGTATACGGTGGACTCTCATTGCATTCAGTGGTAGCCATTTGGCACTAGGAGAGGTATAGGGTGGGCTTGGCATGCATTTTGGTACCTGCATTATAGCACCAAAAATGGTGAAAGGCAGAGTGGACCCAGCATGCATGTGGAACCTGCACTCCCTGAATTTTGTGGTGGTCATTGTGACACATAACAGGTAGTAATTAGTGTTAGGTCGCCTTGACGTTTGGCAGAAGGGCCTAAATAATTTTGTACAAAATGTATTTGCTAGAATCTCAAATTTACAAAATAAGTGTAGCATTAGCACCAGAATATTTTCTATAATTATTGCATCATTGTACTTTATTTTTTGTTTGCAGAGTGCTGTTACATTGTGTGTCTTTTTCTTCGTGTTTCTAGCCAAGGCAGCGTGCACCTGCGCCTCAGAGTGTTCTGACTGACCCCCTTTTTTGCAGTAGTGGCAGGGATTCTGCATGAATAACCCGTATCATGCATTATGTCATCTAAAAATACTCATCACTGCTCCGTTTATCAAGGTAAACCTTGGTTATAAAAGAAGTTATTCAACACATTATATAATGTAATTAGTCAGCAAGGGCAAGACTGCACACCTTAGCAGCATTATACAAGGGACTCTTTGTGAACTGGCTAAGCAGATGTCAAACAACAGAAAAATTGGAAGTATAATCTAAACTCACCGAATAAAAAATGTGACCTTTATCAGGTGAGCTATAAAATTTCACATATATTTAATTTATGCACTTATATAGCGCTACTATATTCCACAGCGCTTTACAGACATTAGCATCACGCTGTCCCCAATGGGGTTCACCAGGGGCATTGTTAGGGTCTCAAAAGATCCGGGGCCCAAGTCCCAATGAATATGTCCCAATTCTATAAGTCGACCACCTTCCCCCCCCTTCCGCAGCAGCACTTACCTTTCACATCCATGGCCTCCAGGTGACGTCTCCTCTGATGTAGATCTTCTCATCATCTTCTCCATTTCGTTCCGGACAACTTCTCTCAGCCGCCTCGTCTCTGCAGAGTGTGACACACAGACATCTTAGCTTCCTCACATTTCATCATCTCCCAACCTGGAGTCCCCACAATGTTATCCTGCTGCTCACTGTGCCCCCCAAAACCTCCAAATACTATCCTGAACAAATATCAGTGGCCCCCCTGGTAATAGTGTTCCTCAAAGTCCCACCAATAGTAATTCCCTTCTAGAATGCCCTCATTAGTAATAGTGCCCCTTACAGTGCCCCAAACAGTGATTATGCTCCCCAACAGTGTCCCCATCAGTAGAAGAGCCCTCCAGTATTAATAATACCCTCACAGAGCCCTGAGTAGAAATAAAGCCCTCCTATTGTTCCCCCAGTGGTAATAAAGTTCTCTACAGACCCCTCAGTAGTAATAAGGCCCCCACAGTGCTCTTAGTAGAAATAAGGTGGATCTATCAGTCCCTCCTATAGAGGCCCCAGTAGTAAGAACATCTATAATGTCCCCTGGATTTATAATACCCCTACAGTGCCCCAGTATTTATATCACCCCCTCCTGTTATAATGCTCACCCTGAAGTGCCCCCAGTATTTATACTGCCCCCTATTGTTATAATGCCCCCTGTAGTTATATTCCTCCCTTTAGTGCCCTCAGCAATGATGATTCCTCAGCCCCTCCACCATACAGTCCCATGTAAATAAAATTATTTTCCCTCCCTCCACCGTAGAGTCCCATGTAAATTACAACACTCCCCTCCATTCAGCCCCTCCAACATACAGTCCCATGTAAATAACATCACTCCCCTCCCTTCAGCTCTTCCAATATACAGTCCCATGTAAATAACATCACTCCCCTCCCTTCAGCTCTTCCAATATACAGTCCCATATAAATAACATCACTCCCTCCGCAGCCGCCTTCAACATACAGTCCCATGAAAATAACATCACTGCCTCCCTCAACCCCCTCCAACATTCAGTCCCATGTAAATAACATCACTCTCTCCCTCAACTCCCTCCAACACAGTCCCATGTAAATAGCATCATTCACTGAACATTCAGTCCCATGTAAATAACATCACTCTCTCCCTCAACTCCCTCCAACACAGTCCCATGTAAATAGCATCATTCACTGAACATTCAGTCCCATGTAAATAACATCCCTCTCTTCAGCCCTACCATACAATCCCAGTTAAATAACTACAACTCCCAGCATTACTCAGCCTTCACTTACCTATCCTTATAGCAGACACCAGCAGAGCTTCTTCCCCTAGAGTTCTCTTCACTGTGGAGCCTGATGACGTGTGACCAGTGACATCATCGCAGGTCCTTCTCAGCTACTGCAGCGATCACATGACCTGTGATGTCACCACAGGTCCTACACCTCGTGCAGTGCTTTAGATTTGATTGTATTGCCATCCTGAGGACGGCAATAAAATTGTATCTAGCTGGCAGGCAGGACATTCGGGGCCTGGGAGGAAACGTCAGGGGCCCAGGCCCCGAATGTTTTAGCCTAGCAACGCCCCTGGGGCTCACAATCTAAGTTCCCTATCAGGATGTCTTTGGAGTGTGGGAGGAAACCAAAAAACCCGGAGGAAACCCATGCAAACACGGGGAGAACAAACAAAGTCCTTGCAGATGTCCTTGGTCAGAATAAAACTGCAGCGGGTCATCCCCCAGGGCCCTATCCTCCACAGGGTGAATATCGCCTCCCAGATCCACACCCTTCCTGCAGGGAGTGGGAACAGACCACGTCTCTCCAGAGGGGGTCAGAATGGCATGGAAAGGTCCATTCTGAGTAACTGTACAGCAGCTCTACCTTTGTTGCTGCCACCTGCTGGTACACCAGGCACATTACATAGTATAAACAGTTATATAAAATTAGTATAAATATACACATTTTTGTAGGTCCTGGAATAAAAGTACATGAGATGACATTATATTAGCCCATTAGAGATAGTAGCGGGGTATAGGAGTGGTAACACCACTCTGGGATGTTACAAAACCCAGGACCTTAGCGCTGCAAGGTACCAGTGCTAACCACTTAGCAACCGTGCTGCATGACAGTGACCAGATGTAAATCAATGACGGGATTGATATAAACTCAAGAAAGTAATGGGGCAATAATATATTGGGACCTAACACCATTGAAAAGCAGGATAGCTGCCCACACTTTTCAGAAACGAGTAAAAAGAAACTGAATTTTGGATAATCAATTTACACACAAGAACAAAATTGTTCATATCGTACCCTTCCGTAAAAGAAAGAAAAAGCAACAATGGTTACTGAAATAACTCACTGACACAAGTAATAATAAAAAATTTACTGAAAATCAAAGATTGCTTTTATTATTGTTGTTTTAACAGAATAATTTATTATACAATCTAATGCAACTCACCTGGACAAAAATAATGGTTCCCTTAACTTAATATTTTGTTGTACAACCCTTTGAGGCAATCACTGCAATCAAGCGATTTCTGTAACTCTCAATGAGACTTTTCTTGTGAGCTCCACCTGTCTCAGGGTGTCTTCTCCAGACTGCATGTTTCAACTCCTTCCACAGATGTTCAGTAAGGTTTAGATCAGGGCTCATAGAAGGTCACTTCAGAATACTCCAATGCTTTGCTCTCAGCCATTCTTGGATGTTTTTAGGTGTGTGTTTTGGGTCATTATCCTGTTGGAGGACCCAAGACCTGCGACTGAGACCAAGCTTTCTGACACTGGGCAGGACATTTCTCTCCAGAATGCCTTGATTGTCTTGAGATTTCATTGTACCCTGCACAGAATCACCTTGTGCCAGATGCAGCAAAGCAGCCCCAAGACATAACTGAGCGTCCTCCATATTTCACAGTAGGTACAATGGTGGTCATTTATTAAGACCAGCGTTTTAAGCGCTGTTCTTAATAAAGCCCCAGCTCGGGCAGTGGACCCCCTGAAGTTATGTAGAGACGAATTTCAGGTTAATAAATTACCCCCAATGTCCTTTTCTTTGTATGCTTCATTTTTGTGTCTATGAACATAGAGCTGATGTGACTTTCCAAGAAGCTCCAGTTTTGTCTCATCTGTCCAAATGACATTCTCCCAGAAGCTTTTTGGCTTGTCAATAAACATTTAGGAAAATTACAGCTTTTATGATTTACTTTCTACAGTGGTTTCCTCCTTTGTCGTCTTTCATTAAGTCCACTTTGGCTTAATGGATGGTGTGATGTGACACTGATGTACCTTGACCTTGGAGTTCATCTCTAATCTCTTTGGAAGTTGTTCTGGGCTTTTTGGTTACCATTTTTATTATCCATCTCTTCAATTTGTCATCAATTTTCCTCTTGTGGCCATGTTCAGGGTGGTTGGCTACAGTCCTGTAGACTTTAAACTTCTTAATAATATGTATAACTGTAGTAACAGGAACATCAAGCTGTTTGGAGATGCTCTCATAGCCTTTACCTTTAACATGTTTGTCTATAATTTTCTTTCTAATCTCCTGAGACAACTATCTCCTTAGCTTTCTTTGGTCCATGTTCAGTGTGGTACCAACCATGATACCAAACAGCACAGTGACAAATTTTTAACCCTTGAAATAGGCAGACTGACTGATTACAAGTTTGAAGACATCTGTGATGTCCTGAACACAGGACCGGACACACCTTTGTTTAACATGTTCCTATGGTCAAATTTTTTTCAATCTGTTCTAGAGGTACCATCATTTTTGTCTAGGCCAGTTTTATTAGTTTATATTTTAAAATTAATCTGTTAAAATACAATTCAAATACAATGTCTGCATTCCTGTGTCATCTGTATAAGTGTCATACCTAGTGTCCTATTTCCTAGGAGGGTGAACATTGGGACAGGAAGCCATTGGGTCCTGTGCCTACCGCAGTATTTAACCATATCACCATCTTGACTTGTTGCCCCCATCCTCAATGCTGTGAGTGTCAGATTGTTACGTACTGGGTGGCTTCAGGAGAACTCAGTCGGACTCCTTGGCATTGGCTCACTTAGGCATGGTCTGCCCCTGGACTGGTGTCACATTCACATGTGGCAATTATGGGGAATGAGCATTCATAAAAGCTATCATTGTTGCTCTGATCCTCGACCCATGTAGAAGGGTCTGAACAGAGTCAATACCCCACTAAAAGCTAAGATTTTTTTCTTGAAATTTTATGCATCACACATGTCAAGATATACAGCATGAGCATAAAAAGACAAAGGATCTGGTAAGAGCACCTGAGGACTTTATAAGAAAGGAGGCTCAGCTCTGGTTTGAGCAAAATGGAGCTCATCGGGTAATCGGCAGCACCTTTACACAGGCAGATTATCGCTAACAATCCTTCGTACAAACACTCGTTAGCGATAATCTGCCTGGACATTAGGCAGTGTAAAGGGCCCTTACGGGTCCATTTACATGGGCAGACATTGTTTTTTTCATATATACGAGGGGCTGCTGATAAGTCTTTGGCTTTGTGTTCTTTTTTTGTTTCTATGGTAATGAATGTTACATCACATGAAAGCCTTATGTGTCTAATATATGTTTTAAAAATTTTGTGTTTGTAGCTTATGGCAACAGTGATCTACACACGCGGGAAAACAAAATGGCGGAGTCTAAGGCGATATTCACAGCAAATGAGAGCAGAGTAGTGATAAAATTCTTGTTTCTGCATACTGGAGAATCGGCGAATTTCATCTAAAGGAATAGCAGACATCATGGGGATTTCTCATGAACGTGTTTGTGTCATTATCCATGAACATTTGAACATGAAGACGCTATCTGCAAAGTGGGTCCCCAAATGTTTGACAACAGATCAGAAAAGCATGCCAGTGAAAACTTCCTGGTCCATTTGTCAGCGTTTCCGGACTGATAAGAACTTCCTGGATCGATTGGTCACTACGGAGGATACCTGGATTTATTTGTACGACCCTGAAACCAAGAAGCGGTAAAAAGAGTGGAGGCACAGTGGTTCTCCTCTTCCAAAGAAGTTCAGGGTGCAATAATCAGCCACTAAGGTGATGGTGTCTGTGTTCTGGGATAACCTTCAAAATGGTTCCACCATCAATGCAAGGTATTACATTGAACTTTTGGACCAATTGAAGGCAGTTCTGAAGGCCAAAAAGTGCGGCAAGCTGTCCAAAGGAATCTTGATCCTGCAAGACAACACCTCCACTCACACTGCCCAAGTGACCACGGTGGTGGAGCTAGGTTTCCAGCTGGTTGACCACCCCCCTTATTCACCAGATCTAGCTCCCTCCGACTATCATCTGTTTCCAAACCTGAAGAAACACCTCAAGGGTACCCAATTTCACACCATTTCTGATGCCATGGCTGCTACGGATGCCTGGTTTGAGGCACAACTGAAATCCTTCTTTTTGCAAGGCTTACAGAACTTGGAATACCGATGTAAGAGTTGACATCAGTGGAGAGTATGTGGAATAAATGTAAAGTTTCATCTTCCTATCTTGCTTCTTTCTGGGTAAAGCCAAAGACTTATCAGTAGCCCCTCGTACTGTACGATTATTCCTTTGAACGTTGTATTCCGCCCTCAAGTGATTACTTTGGACATTACATGAGGGGATGTGCTGCACACGAAGGAGGATTTTTAGGTCAGCAAAAAAAAGATGCGGTCAACAACAACACCATCTGTGGCCTATCAGAAGAACAGGAAAGGGAGACTCCTCTCCCTCCACTGCCCCGCCGCAGCACAGCCATCTGTATCGCTGTCCTGAGGAGGGGCGGCCCTGATAGATAAAAAAATATATACAGTATGGTTCTAGGGGGGGGTCCAGACCCGTTGGACCCCCACCCTGTCGATGCGCCCCTGACTCAAGGTATATTTGAAACCCTGTTTGGGGAAAAATGGTAGGGGCTGCCACTTAAAAAGACACCATTTTTATAAGTAGCACATGGTAAGTGAAGAGGTGCTGTTAGGTATTCTGCATTGGGGCTGGGAATCTTTAAGTTAACCCTTTGCACCTGTCTACCGACCACTCTGCTTGGCAATCGGAGAAGATGAATTGCACCAACCCTCATGGCCCACCAAGCCCAGAGGACCCTCTTATCTGACCAGGTTCCTATGAGCATGACAGCAGACCTTGTATTTTCTGGAAACCTTTTCCTACCCTCTGGAGAGGACATCATTATCTGATTGGTAGGGGTTCGACACTCGGGACCCCCGCCGATCAGCTGTTTGAGAAGGCAGTGGCGCAGTAGCGTTGCAGCCAGAGGACAGGTCATCAGTGTAAAACTCCCAAAAAACCCCTTTAAAATAATGTTACTTGAAGATCTAGGGATTGATATGCATAGATGAGGATCAAGAATACCAACTGGTGGCCCTTATGTGCCTAATGTGCCATTTTTAATAGGGTGAAGCAGCCTTGTTCTGGATAATGATGAAGGTGAGTTCTCCAGTATTATGTCATCAGTATCTGATCGGTGGGGATCAGACTCCCAAAGATCATCTGTTGAAAGTGGGCTGCTGCAACTTCTTTCTTGGCCTGTGACATCACATCCATATTTCACATCTTTCTGGAGCTCACACCCAATTGAAGTGAATGTACAGCGGCGTGTGCTTATACCATATACTATGAAGAGTCTCTTTCAAACAGCTGATTGGTGGACTCCCATCGATAAGCTATTGAAGATCTATTGTCAGGGTGTCTAACTCCCAAAATGCCCCTTTAAAGGGGTTATCCCATGACAAATGTAAAAAATGAAAATCAGGCATCATATAGAACATGACAACCTAGAACCAGCCCTGTACCTCACATGGATCCGGAGATCTCCCAATTCATTGCTCTGCTAGATTTATATCAATCTGACAGCTCAAGGGGAGTGTCTTTTCTGCTGCAGCTAAGGAGGCGTGTCTCAGCTCTCCCTATCACAGCTCAGGAGGCGTGTCTCAGCTCTCCCTATCACAGCTCAGGGGGCGTGTCCATGCTCTCCCTATCACAACTCAGGAGGCAGTTGAAGGATGAAACTGAGCATGTGTGGCCATCTCAGTGAGCAGGACAAAGAAATAAGAAAAAGAACAAACAGCAGGTGGCGCTATACAGATACATTTTATTGAATAACTGAGTGCTATAGTAAATTTTTAATTACATGCAATTACAAAAATATTCAGATGCAGGTGCTGGTTTGAAAACTGTAGAATATTTTTCATAGGACAACCCTTTTAAGTTAATGATGTCACTTGTGACGTCAGGATCATATGGTGGTAATTGGAGATGAGTGAATAGATAAAATTCCGTAATTCGATCCAAATGTTTTTTTTTTTTTTTAAAGTTCTGATTTTAAAGAAACTAAATTTTGTGTGATTTGATTCTGGAAAATGACAGAGACACTTTTCCAGGCAACTGAGGCACTTTTGATTCAGGTCAAATTCAGCGATGGCCAATTAGGCTGAATCAGACACAAATCAAATTTTAAGAAATTCGCTTATCTTTAGTGGTAATTGGAGGCAGTGTCTACACGCCTTACTTGAACCTTCATCTACAGACATGCACGGTTGTGTTAATCAGTTGTGTTTGGGTGGATCAGGGAGTAGTCTTATCTATCTTCATTTTAGAATCTGGTGTTTAGATTGTATCTGGTATGTTTGTGAATCCTAATCAGCTGCGAAGAAAAAGTTATATAACATTTCCTTGAAATTTCTCCAGGTAATTAGAACTATTCTTGCTACGACCTGATCTGACATTGCTATTCTAGTATATGTCACATGAAAGTCTACTTTTTGTATTGGAACTTTCTATGTGGTTTTTTGGGCTGTTGGCAGCAGTAGATGCTGTTATAAACCTATGACACCAGCAGGGGCATAGCTATAAGGGGTGCAGTGGTAGCAGTCGCTACTGGGCCTAAAGACCCTTGTGCTGCATAAGAAGACACACAAAGCACCAGGGGCGGATTGGGAACTCAAAGTGGCCCTGGAAAAAAAGGTAAAAGTGGCCCCATGTTGTAGGAGGAGCCAAACTGGCAGAGGGCATACCCAAGTGAAGTAGGCGAGGTCAGCAAGCAAACTGTGTTACCCCAGCTACAAATACAGCCTTGTATATTATTGAGTAACATACTTTCATACTAAATTCTTACACAGATCCCATATTAGGCTGAGATGAGATCACCGTTTATTTTTCGTTATTCTGATCTGTCAAAACAACAGGAAAATAAAGGAAAAAAAATAAATGGACCCTATAAAAATAAAACTGATCCTGAACATCAGTTATTTGGCATCAGTTTGAGCTATTTCCGCCTAAGATCCGTTATTTTAGAAAAAAAAAGTACTGCGTCAGAAGAATGGAAAAAAATGGTGATGTTAACTTAGCCTTAGGGCTCACAGACGGATCGATAAAACATGGATACCGGCCGTGTGCGTTCCGCATTTTGCGGAACAGATCATCCAGCCCCTGATTGAACAGTCCTATCCATATCCGTATTGCAGACAAAGATAGGACAGGTTCTATTTTTTTGCGGAACGGCCCTGTGGACATACGGACATGGAATGCACATGAAGTCATTTCCGTTTTTTTGTGGCCCCATTGAAGTGAATTGTTCAGCATACAGGGTGCAAAAAAACGGGACACGGAATAAAAATACGTTTGTGTGCATGAGCCCTTAGATGTTACTTGACTTTGTATTTTTATATTTAACATATTTTGTTTTTGTATTTTTTTTACTGTTTTTTTTAATGTTTATTAATCCAGATACTGTCCTTTTGAAATCCGAATTTTTTCATTAGCGGAACATATATACATGCACATGTCCATACACACACTGTAGTACTACCCAGATAGATAGATACACACTGAAGTACATATCTATACATATGTGTATATACACTGCAGTACATATCTATAGTGTATATCTATCTATATATACACACTGCAGTACATGTCCATACATATGTATATACACACTGCAGTACTTATCTACATTATAGTGTTTATATATCTATATATACACACTGCAGTACATATCTATAGTGTATATCTATCTATATATACACACACACTGCAATACATGTCCATACATATGTATATATATATATATATTTTTTCATAAGTGCATATCCATAAAGCAGAACTATGGGTATATAAAGGTATGGTTGCACAACATATAATAAACAATAAGAATAGAAATAAATTTAAATATATGTGGCGCTATGCCGACTAAAGATAAAAAAGGAAGTCCTTAGTTACACAGATTTGCAAATGCGTGATCATGCCCACTCACCAATCGTCACGGTAACAGGAAGTATGGTGAGTGGGCATGATCACGCATTTGCAAATCTGTGTAACTAAGGACTTCCTTTTTATCTTTAGTCGGCATAGCGCCACATATATTTAAATTTATTTCTATTCTTATTGTTTATTATATGTTGTGCAACCATACCTTTATATACCCATAGTTCTGCTTTATGGATATGCACTTATGAAAAAATATATATATATATCGTTGGTCCAAACTTTTTATTATAATTTTTATTGTTATATACTGAGCCTCGCATACTCCTTTTGGACCTGACGACGCCCATTCACCTAGGACTTCCTGGTAGGATACCTATTTAGCTGGTTTCACACGCCCTGAACAATGGAGACTTGGATGTAGTCTGAACAGAGGCATGGAGTGTAGGGACCCACTCCACAGGAAGTTACCGTGACGTATGGTGAGTGGCATGATCACGCATTTGCAAATCTGTGAACTAAGGACTATCTTTAGATAGCGCCAATATATTAAATTATTTCTATTCTTATTGTTTATTATATGTTGTGCAACATACCTTTATATACCCATACATATGTAGCACTGCAGTAGTATATACACACTGTATGTATATATACACACACACATATATATACACCCAGGACTACCCCTAGTAATAGATATATATATACTGCAGTACATATCTATTACTAGGAGTAGTCCTGCAATACACTTGGTGAGGACATGGCACACAGAGGGACCAGGCTGAGGAACTTACTGATGAAGTAGGAGGAGGTAGTGTCAGCATATCCCTTATGACAGCAGGAGGGGCAATGTCTCTATGTTTGGAGAGCAGGAAATCCAGTCGGGAGGGGAGTGCTGTCATTGGCTGGCATGCATCATGTGACAGCTTCAGGCTCTGAGTTGGTTTTCAGTCTGATTGGTAAGGCTGCTGCTCTGTCAGGGCACGTGTGGGCAGGAGGGGGAGGTGTCAACTTGTGGAGGCCCGAGAGGATTCTGTCCGGCTGGATGTGATGGAGTTCTCACACATCGCAGGCCAGTGCAGTCATTACCATACACATTGTATGATAATGACAGCACACTGGACACAGCAGGTTAACGTCTGTAATGTGTATTACAGACAGTAAAGGCCCTTTTACACGAGCCGATTATCGTTCAAATAATCGTTAAAATGTTCGAATTTGCACGATTATTGTTGTGTATAAACACGGTTAACGATTTAACGACGAACGAGATTTCGTTCGCTTCTCGTTGATCGCATCTTTTGTCCTGCCAATAAATTAATCGTTAATCTTTCGAAAATCTTCCAGTTTAAACGAAAATCGTTTAGTCGTTGGCAGATGGTAATGGGAGGAGTCAATTGTTTATATAGGCGTTATTCATTCTAATTAGTCCAATAGTTCGGCACGTCCCATTAAAATTCCATTGGCTCACGTAGCGACCGGAAATACGTGTCTTCTTCTCGCGTATGAATAGTTTGAATTTCAAACCTGGTTTTATTTCGGCGCGAAGATCTGCTCGTTGTTGCGTTCGTATTTCGTCCTCCATTCTGCTCGCAACTTCATCCGCCATTGTGCTGTGCCATCATTGGCGAAATCTTGTATTTTTGTTGCCCAATGAACAATGGAGACTGCCAACAATGAACAAAATGGAGACTGCCACATTTTGTTTTTGTACAGTAGGAGGTTATGAGGGCGGTTCATGGGTGGTAATTGAACACCTGTAAACACCTACTTCTTTTCACTTTTTAATTCACTCACACCTTTCCCCTCCCCTGTAAGCAATACATCGGTTAATGTAAAAGCAAGGAACGATCGTAATAACGATTATAAAACGACCGAAAGTACGAAGATTGTGAACGACTTCTCTTTCAATGTAAACGGTATTTACATTGCATCGTTCGATCGTTCATCGTTCGTTAATATACGATCGCTAATACGATTTATTTTTCCGTGTAAAAGGACCTTTACACACAATGCTAACCGCTGCTGTCATTATCATGCACAGTGTATTATAATGACTGAGTGCAGGAGAGCTGGCTGGCCGCAATGTGTATTGGAGTGGGCTGCTGAAGAAATGGCTCTGCCGGCCCCATGCCTAGTAAAAGGCAATCGGCCCACCGGGAGTTTCCCCGGTTAGGTGCATTGCCAATCCGCCCCTGCAAAGCACTGAGGGAAGGGGGGCCCAAGCTGAGTCTTGCATCAGGGCCCATGAGCCTTTGGCTACACCCCTGGACACCAGGCATATGATGGCATTTTTGAATAACATCAGTAGGGGGTAGTTGGGTGGAGGTGCTGGTGGCCAAGTGCAACAGGTGATGGTGGGTATGCCAACAAGCCACTCTGCCTTACTCAGCGCATTTGGGATGGAAGTAAAATCTAGAGACACCAAGCTAAGAGCCACGATGGTTACTGGTTCAGGACCATATAACAGGCCCTACGGGATTCTTTTCAATTCTGGGTCCCGGTCACAGCAACTCAAGAGAAATGATGTGACCCCATTCAGTTCAATGGCTGCAGTGCTACACAGCGATCCTTGGTCACAGCCAATATCATCATGCCTAAAGGATCAGATATCCTGATATACAAAAGGGGCTAATCTTTTATTTATTTATTTTTTCCTGGTGATCGGCGTAGTAACCATAGCCCGTTGTGGGCTTTCTTTCACGATCCATTAAACTGGGTAATAAAATAAACACAAAACCATTTGCACATTATCTTCTAAAATTTTTATTTTTCTGAACAAAATAAACCCATCCATTGAAAAACAGTACAAAATAATACTAGTGATATTAACACACCCCATCTTCGACTAGACACCCGCTGAAGATAACATGTGACTTATGTAAACATCTTAGATGAAAAAAGAAAGTCCTAGGATTGAATTTTTAAAAAACTTCAAAGGATCTGCCATAATTGACCACAGGATTGGCCCGTACTGAAACATTTTGTGCAGATTTATCAGATCAGACGTATTCCTAAAAAAACTTCCCATACACATGCTTGCTAGTTTCCGTTGAGCATGATTTTTATTTAATGGGGAGAGGGTAGTAAGCTGCAGTCAGGTACTTCTTCCAGCTTATCCCACATGAGAACAAAATTTAGATATGTTGAGTTTCAACATGCAAAATCTGTCCCCCCCCGACAAAAGCAGAACGGATGTCGGCCAAACATTTTATATACATTATATGGTTGGTGACTTTGGCCTACCCAAGTCAAATGTGTATTGTCACTTTAAGCCTGGCATTGTACTTGGTACGTGAAATGGTTCCAAAATGGTAGCGTGTTTTTTTCCCATAAACAAGACCTCAAACCTAATTACGTAATGTTGTGACTTCATGTACAACATATAAAAACAGAACACAGAAATAGAGAAGAGTCACAGAACAAAGCACATGATTGGATGAGACCATCAGATGACCACTTTGTGGTCGGGTCAGTTGTTCTCATCGTGCCCTTCACATCAGTCAGTATTCATAGAACCTTCTCCATATATCCTCAATATTTGAGGAAATTTCTACAGTTTAAAATACTGTTTCTTTCAGGCTATCACAGTATACTTCTATTTCTAGAGAATAAATATCTTTCACAAGAGCATTTACACCGTCTTTATAAAACCACATTCCAATGGAGTTCACTACAAAAATAGTACAGTGTCCCATGCCTTAAGCATGTCTATTTTCTTAAAACTTCTATATACACTAGATACAAATGTAGGAACTGGTTTCTATCAGAGGTTCAGTGCATTACTGACTATTTCTTACGTAAACCAGTCCTCATGCTGGCATAGAAACTAGACTTCCAAGGCTTGATTAAAAAAAACTGATTAATGGGACCTTTGTCCACTTTACTAGGGGTGATCAAACATCCCAGTCGTCATAATTTTTGGGGCCAGTTATTTCTACTGAACATAGTCAACATTTGTCTTCTCCCTATATCATATATAGACACAGTTTGCAGAACTCAGGTTCTGTATTAACATATTCCCAGTTTTTTACAATATAATTACCAGTTGTTACTGATAATCACATTTCATTCACTATACATTCCAAACACTCCCAAAATGAGAAGGCCAACCCATGCACTTTGCTTCTCTACTGTCTACTGTCTATGACTAAACACAACACTCCCATAGAAAATGTCTTGCAGATGTTTTTGCAACTCTGAAGTCTTGATCTAGGGTGATAACCCTTGGCATTCTTCTGTCCAGTTCTCAAAAGCTCTTTTCATGGTTTCTTCATTTAGATCATTGAAGATTTCTGTGGATATAAAAGAAATCAGAAAATGTTATCTCCAACAAACGACATGGTTGGAATAGCTTCTGATATTCGAGGTCAGTTCTGATGGAGACCTTTTTTTAATGTATGATATTTAATGAAACCTTTCCATAAGACAACCTTTATGAGATGATCACCCCTGATTTGATGTTCAGTTCGCTTATTTCCGATCTACTGATGTGTCCACTGTAACCTTTCTGCAAATCTTGTCAAGGACTGCCAACAAAACAATTGACAGGCTGAAATGTGCATCACAGCCACTAGGTGGCTACAGATAGACACATATAAAAAAACTCCAGTATCACAAAATGATGTTCTTTTTCAAAGCTGGCAATCTCTCAACGTTCTTCTCGGAGACAAGAAGAAAGGTGAAGGGAGGACACATCTGTGTATTGGATTTCTTCATTGAGAGAACAAGCCCTCTGATTATCTCAAAGAGGTTTTACTGTACCCATATTATGGTCTTGCTAGAGCCTTTCAGCCATAATGAGATACCTTACCTGCAGTTCCAAGTCCAGTAGGGAGAGGAAGCCGCAGTTTCCCACCACTGTGTTTGAACCGCTCTCCCAATGCCTTCTTTATGAGTGGTAAGGTACAGTCCTTGTGCCAGACTGGAAGCTCCAGGGTTCTCATGCACTGTATTGTACGTCTTTTCTCTTCAACTGTGATAGACCCACTTTCATAAGAGACATATGTCATGAAAGCCATATCAATGTTCACGGCCTCTCCATGCATTAGAGCTGGAAGGACTTTCTGGAAAGAAAAATATAGCATTATGTGCATATGTAGGTTCCTAAGTAGGTTATTACTGAAATCAATGGGCTGTTTATGCAACGTACAGACGTTCCAGTTCCTGCAGAGCAAGAAACACTCTTTGTAGTCATTATTTGCTCTAGCTAGTTGATGGTGGGAGCCCCTGATCAATTATGTCCTCTTATAGTGTATTTGAAAATTATTTTCTGGTTCAGAAATACCTTTTAATAATGGATTTAAAAAAAAAAATTCAATACAGTTATATTGTAATATATTTTATTAATTGTATTTACCATTTCAAGCTCTGGGCTTATGACATGTCCATAATCCACCAGTCTTTCAAGTTCATCCTCCCACAGGTTAGGAGCCAGCTCTTCCAACATTGTCTGAATGGCTATTCTTGTGGTTGTTAGGGCAGCATCGCCATGATTAGCAAGACCATTCCTGGATTGAAACTTGGTGTCTAAAAGAAACTTTCCGTGTCGTTCCAGCAGCTCAAATAGCCCCTTATGTTTCATTAAAGCCATCTGAAAGACAAAATTCAACGTCTTTGAGTATATACATGCATGCTTTAATTGAAGCATTATTTAGGCCCCCATTTAAAGGGCATCTGTCAGCAGTTTTGTACCTATGACACTGGCTGACCTGTTACATGAGCACTTGGCAGCTGAAGACATCTGTGTTGGTCCCATGTTCATATGTGCCTGCATTGCTGAGAAAAATTATGTTTTAATATATGCAAATGAGCCTTTAGGAGGGCGTGTAGATTTAAATCTACAGGCTCTGCTCTCTTTGCAACTGCAGCGCCTTCTTGCACTTTGATTGACAGGATCAGGCAGTGCAAACGTGATCACACCTGCCTGGCCCTGTAAATCAAAGTGCAGAGGGTGCGGCAGTTGCAGAGAGAGCTGAGCCTCTAGGTGTAACGGTAACGCCCCCGTTGCTCCTAAAGGCTCATTTGCATACATCAAAACATAATTTTTCTCAGCAATGTGGGCACATATGAACATGGGACTAACACAGATGCCTTCAGCTGCCAAGAGCACATGCAGATGAACTTTAAATATTTGTTTGCTTCTTTACTAAATAATTTTAGTTCTAATTGTTCCCCTGAACTCAAGGAAATGCATCACTTGCATCTAAAAATAGATATTCACAAACCATGTAATCACCTTTAAGATTTCTCCAAGACCATTGGAAATATGACGTCGTGGGACAGTCTGGATGAAAGATCTATCAAGAAAGGTGGCTGCCGGAGGAACGTAGGTTCCCAGCTTGTTCTTACAGTTGCAGAAATTGACTCCATTCTTTGCACCCACACTGGCATCCACATAAGACAGAAGAGTTGTGGGAACTCGGATGTATGGTGTTCGACGCCTGTAAAGAGAGGCAGCAAGGCCGACAACATCTAAGCAAACCCCACCTCCGATGGCTATGATTGGCTCATTGCGTCTGTCAATTCCAAATTTTTGGACTTCTTCAAGTATGGTCAAGACGAGCTCCATTGACTTGGTTTCTTCTGTTGTCTCCAGAGCAAGGATTTTATAAGTGACGTTATTGGTCTCAAAATATTTTCTAATTTTGGAGCCATATAACTTTTCCACAGTCATGTCCACCACAAGGAAGCGCTTCTGGATCTTCTTTTGGTAAACCTCAACTTCTTGTGACTCAAACACGTGACCATAAAGGAGAGTCATGTTATTGGGATCTAGGAGATTTTGGGTTTCTATCACTTTATAACGGAAGTAAATGGGTGCTTTCACGGTCCAGCAGACACCAGACTCCGTTGTAGTCTCGCCTCTGTTTAGGAAAAGAAAGAAAAATAATCCTGATGCTGATCACAATTTAGCAGTTGGGAAAAATTTCTTAGATAGTTTTGACAAATAAAAATGTATTTGTAAAACTGTAATTTTTTTCTTTCACTGTCCAATATAATATTTATGTCAATTGACTTAGAAGATAAAATTTCCCCTGTAGCTATAGAACTGGATAATCAAGTTCTACCTCTACCCCGCAGCAAGAGGTTACTTGGTTCAGAGTATCAAGTTCAAATTCAAACACCAACAGAAAAATGTGTGAGGAGAACACTTTCCATTTCAACACATTTTATCCGCATAGCAATTTACAAACAAAAGACTTACCATAGAATATAACAATTTCTATTTAAAGGGGTTGTCCGAGTTATGAAAAAAAAATATAGCACTGTAAATCTGATGTGCAGCAATATATAACTAAGTTCAGCAAGTTTTAGGCAAAAAAATGTATATTTCCTCATTTCCCTGGTTCTCTTCTGGCCTTTGTTTACCTGCTGTAATAACAATCTCTGCCCCTCCCCCTTCCCGCTCTGCAAAGGGAGTGAATGGAAGAGCTGCCCTGAGTGACATGTCTGCCTGCTGGAATACTCAGAAGCATTTTGTATGTGTAGGACTACAAGTCCCAGCTGTACAATGACAATGCTGATACACACAGGAACTTCCCCCTACCTGTTATTGTGCAATACAATTCCTCTGTCAGCTCCTGTGCCCAGCATTTGTCTCCTCATTGTCTGCAGTGTAAATCCTGTTGAGCCCTCAGTGTGTTCTAGATGAAGGGGTTAATGTTTTATCTGAAGGAATCCAGGGAGAGAGCAGATAGCAGCCGCAGTGCAGGGGGGCGTGGCCAGTGACGTCTCGTGTACAGACTGTTATCTGATCTCTGAGGCTTGTGCACGAAACATCACAGACCAGGGAGATAAGCTGACATCACAGGTCATGTGATCCTCAGTGAAATCTCAGAAACGAGCAGCTTTAGAAACACAAAGTATATGGGAAAGTTGTTATACCTGACAAGTTAGAAACATATAAAGAACAAAAAAAATAACTTGGACAACCCCTTTAACTCTTATTCTAAAATAAACATTATCAATAATATCATTCTTTTCATATTGAAATTTTAAAATCAAAATGTCAGTTTTGATTTTGATAGTAAAAACTAAGTCTTATTGGCACATCGTGTATGTTTAGTGGATGCAAAGACTGTGTTTTGAATCCGAGTTTTGCTTCCGCAAAGGTTTATGTTTAGGGTGTTTGCATCCACCAAACCAATGAGGATCAATTGTGGCTAAATATTTTTCAGTATTGTGCTGATTATAATTACAAATGTAAAATTAAAAGGTCATTTAAAAAACCCTTAACTCAAACATGCCAAGTGATTTCTTTTTTAAAATTTTCTATTTCATTTCCAAACAAAATTTTTGCATTGATTCTGAAATAAAACAATTTTATGAAATGGATCACAAAATGTAAAAATATCTAAAAATCAAATTTGAGTCTTGATTTTAAATGAATAAAAAATGCATAACAAATAAATGGAATATATAAATGCATTCAGAAAAGCTTCAAATCAGGTCAGTATTGCAATCACATCACACCTTTTTGCCCTTGTACTTACATTTTGGCCTGGGAAACAACCACTTGATCTTCATTCCAAGTTGTTGGAATCTCTTGGCCACTTTCCACACAACACCAAGTGTTCTTCACCTGGATGAGCTGGCATTCTCTATGCGTGGTCCGTTTTTTCTCAGTCTCAGCCTTGGTTGCCCCTTTCATAGGGGTAAAGGTGTACAGATCTCCTGCAGGCATCTCTGTAGGTTTCCGTATCCGTAGATATCTAAGCTTTTGCTCTGAAAACTTCTGCTAGTCCTTCAGAAAATGAGATGCTTTTATAGCATTTTAGCAGCCAGTAGCTTTACGGGGGAGTGTCCTTGGAGCATCTCACCTGCTTATAGTTTATAAAACTTCTGTTGTGTAACTTCAAAAAGGGTGAGGAAAAAAACATGAGGCGAATCAGAGTGACACGTTGGGTAAGAAATATTCACTGACAATTTGCTGCCCAAAGGACACCCCCTCATTATCTAACATTGCATTCTGGTCGGGTGGAAGGTGCCTCCTGAGTTATGAAAGATTTTTCTAGATGAACAAGCTGAAGGACCTTATTGAGTAGAACCAGAGACACACTTACATAACTTTAGTAGATCACCTGCTGTGTTCTTGCAGACCTGAGATCCATAAATCAGAAAATATTATGCAGATCTTTGGTCTGAATTTACTGTGCAGCCCAGTGTCTCACATTAAATTCAATATTTGCAACATACATGAACATGCAAGAGAAGCCCATCTGGTGTCAGTTTGAAGCCAGGGCTACACTGCGTCTGAAAATCATGGTCAAATTGTCTATGCATTTCAATTTATTCTCAAGGGAGTTGCATCTTATTGAACATTTTATATAAATTTCCACTCTTTGTGTAGCCCCAGCCTAGCTGGATATAATACTTCATCCTGGGCAGTTCCATAATGTGATGAAAGTTTTTCAAATGCTCAGTAAATATTGAGATTTCTTGTAGAAGATTCAAAATGGAGAAAGTTTATAAAGCGGGTGCACATTACTGGCATCATTTTCTATATCACAGTACATCATACCTATTATATTCAGCCTCATGGAAATTCTATGTACTGTATATGTAAAAGCATTGAAGATATGACACTTTGATACAGTGTAATGTAGTCAGGTTGTCCATTCAAAATAGAGATATGAGTACTTCCAGTATTGCTGCAGAGGTTACAGGGGTCAGCCTGTCAGAGCTCAGACCATACTCCACACACTGCATCAAATTGGTCTGCATGGCTTTCATCCCAGAAGGAAGCCTCTTCTAAATAAGATGCACAAGAAAGCATGCAAACAGTTTACTGAAGACAAGCAGACTAAGGCCTCTTTCACACTAGCGTTAGCACGGATCCGGCACCTAAAGGGTGCCAACGGAACCGTGCTAACGCTATACATGTGTGGAGCCGGAGCAGCGCTCCGGCCCCACACATGACACACATTAAAACAAGACACAGACATACATACAAACATACAGACATACATACATACTCACATACTCCAGGGACGCCTGCTCAACGTCTTCACGCGCCTCCTGCGCGCAGTGATGACGATTCCCCACAGCGCCCTCTGCTGGGCGCAGTGGGGAAACGTCATAGCTGCGCGCAGGAGGCGCGTGCAGACATGCTGCCGGCGTCCCTGGAGTATGTGAGTATGTATGTATGTCTGTATGTTTGTTTGTATGTATGTCTGTGTGTATGTAGCCGGATAAGGAATGACCCCCCATTGGAAATCAATGGAGGACAGATCCGGATTACTGGTGTGTCCACACCAAACGGATCAGTCCCCATTGACTTGCATTGGGGGTCATTCCGGATCCGTCTTGGTGCGGATGCCTGGACCGGAGAGAAAACCGCAGCATGCTGCGGTTTGTTCTCCGGTCTGAAGACGGAACGGAATGCTTTCAGGAGCCTCCATTGTCTTCAGTTCAGTTTTGTCCCCATTGACAATGAATGGGGACAAAACTGAAGCGTTTTTTTCCGGTATTGAGCCCCTATAACGGAACTCAATACCGGAATTTAAAAACGCTAATGTGAAAGTAGCCTAAGGACATGGACTACTGGAACCATGTCTTATGGTCTAATGAGACCAAGATAAACTTATTGGGTTCAAAAGGCATCAAGCTTGTGTCGTGGCAACCAGGTGAGGAGTACAAAGACAAGTATGTCCTGCCTACGGTCAAGCATGGTGGTGGGAGTGTCATGGTTTGGGGCTGCATGCGTGCTGCCTTCTGTGGGGAGCTACAGGTCATCGAGGTAACCATGAATTCCATTTTTTTGCGGCAGCTGGCTTTCGGCTGTTGGATTTGCAAATAAATCAGGAAATCTGAATTCCATGCAGACTTGCAAGCTCATTTCTGGATCTAGGGTGACAATTGTAACACAATGGGGACTTTCAGAAAGACATATGTTAAACCAAGTAGGACAGTCTTCTGGTTAAACAATTATAAAGCGTCATTTAGTAAAAATTTCTGTGAGATGCAAAGAAAATGATCTGACCTAAGCCGACCTGATCTTTTACTTTGTTATCAGCTCATTGATCGTGGAACATTTGCATGGTTTTATATGAAAGCAAACCTAAGACTGATGAGACGTGAGGTGAGAGGCTATGTAACACTGATTTGGGCAGGGCCTTCTGCACCTTGTGTAACCCTAGAGATGTTACATAAAGCAGGATAGAGCTGACTCTGCATGTGCACATGAGTGACGGTAGAGTGCAGAGCTCAGTGATGTCCGCTAGGTGTACAATCCTCCTCTATACAGCAGCTCATAGATTGGGGTGGGGGGGAGTATTAGTTGTGTATTGATTTTTCCAAGCCTTTGTCACTTTTTTTTAAATTAAATTCTAAACTTTACGTCAGCAAACAAGGAGGACATGGGGTGTAACTACCATAGCGGCAGACTATGTGTCTGCTATGGGGCCCAGGGCAAGAGGGGGCCCAGTCTTAGTTGGGATCATCTCCTCTTCTACTGGGGTTGAAAACTTAGTCAGGACTCTACCCTCTAAAGAAACAACTTTTAGCAAATGAGGCAGTGGAAAAATGGCCCAAGGATGATTGAAAGGGGTTTAGGCAGAAACTCTTCTGTCCTGTGTGGGGGCCTGGTGTGATCCTTGTTATGGAGCCCTTACTTCTCTATGTACGCCTCTGGGGAGGACCATGTAAAAATCCCAAGGTACGTTACCCAGTGCCAATCCAAGGAACAAAGGGGAATTCACTTATCTGAAGTGCATCAAAATATTTCAAGGTTTCTAATACATTTTCGATTTCGACTTCTTGCATCTCAGTTTTGGAGAATTTCATTGGTTATTAATCGTATTGCAATGTAAAATAACATATAAAATTAGTAATAGCTGCCACATTATAAAATACTAGGTAGAAGGTTTGTAAACACCAAAAATTCTTAAAATATACATAAAAAAGACATAAACATATCCTGGATTTTTTTTTAATAATCAATTTTACTTTATCCGCTGTTTTCTGGGAGTGCAATATTGATGGATTCACTGAAAGTACCATAAAAATTAGCCTTTTAACTACTGATGACATATCCTCAGGATAGGTCATCAGTATCTGATCGGTGGGGGTCCGACACCCCTGACCCCAACCGATCAGCTGTTTGAGAAGGTACCGATGCTCCTGTGAGCGCCGCTACTTTCTCTTAGCTTTTCCTAACCCAGTGATGTCACATTAATCGGTCATGTGGCCTAGGAGCGGCTCAGTCCCAGTCAAGTGAATGGTGCTGAGTGCGATACCAAGCACAACCACTATACAATGTACGGCGCTGTGCTTGGTGAGCTGCGAGAAGGCCTCTGCACTTACGGGAGCACCAGTACCTTATCAAACAGCTGATCGGCGGGGGTCCCGAGTGTCAGACCCCCATCGATCAGATACTGATGACCTATCCTGAGGATAGGTCATCAGTAGTAAAATCCTGGAAAAACCCTTTAATGTTACATCTAAAATAAAATTCAAAGTATGACGATACCAACAACCAAAGTGGTGATAAAGCAATACAGAGCTTTCTATAGTTTTATCACCATTTTTGTTGTTTGTATAATTGGGGCTCATGTTTGTTAATACTTTGAATTATATTTTAGATGTAACATTAATAAAGGTTAATTTTTATGTCATTTTTAGTGAATCCAGTAAAATTAATCAGATCAGCATATCAGCCATACATACATAGTGATTTGTAGTACAATATTGATGACCTGATCTAACAATATGTCATCAATATCAGATGAGTGGAGGTCCGACTCTCTGCAACCTCGCCTGGTGAGCTGTTTGAAGGGGCCTGCAGTGTATAGACAAGTACTGTGGTCTACGAGCAGCATTCTAAACACAGCGCCGTCCATTGGATAGTGAACGTGCTTGGTATTGCAGTTGAAGCCCATTCACTTGAATTGGACTGGGCTGTGCCTTTGCCACGTAAACCGATGATCGTGAAGTTGCAAGCCTAGGAAGGGGCCGCAGCACACAAAGGAGCACCGTGGCCTCTTCAAGAAGCTGATCAGTAGATATGTCATCAATATTTTGTTCTAGAAAGACCCCTTTCAGAAAGCCAAATGCTAAATCAAGTCGGACAATCTTCTGGTTAAAGGGGTATTCCCATCTTAGACAATGGGGGTATATCGCTAGGATATATTGAGAATGAAGCAGGGAGCGCTGCGCCTGGAGAACCTCAGATTTGCCGGGGTCCGTCCATCACCAAGCGCTGCTCCCCGCTGCTTCCATAGAAGTGAATGGAAGCGCACCGCAAATGCGCGGCCACCGCTCCCTTTCATTTCTATGTAGCCGACGGAAATAACCGAGCTGGCTCGGCTATTTTCGGCGGCCCCATAGAAATGAAGGGAGGTCGGCTGCGCATGCGCGGTGCGCCCTCCTTCACTTTTGGGGCTTCGTTCTCGATATTGGTGCTGGTCCCAGCACCTATAAGACAATGGGGGCATATCCTAGCGATATGCCCCTATTGTCTAAGATAGGAATAACCCTTTAAGTAAAATTTCTGTAAGATACAATGACCTGAGCTTTTACTTTGTTATGAGCTCATTGATCGTGGAACATTTGCATGGTTTTATAAGAAGGCATTGAAGAAGCAAGTCTGAGGCTGATGAAGTGTGAGGCTATGTAACACTGATTTGGGCAGGGCCTTCTGCACCTTGTGTAACCCTAGAGATGTTACATAAAGCAAGAGAGAGCTGACTCTGCATGTGCACATGAGTGACGGTACAGTGCAGAGCTCAGTGCTGTCCAGTCGCTGTACACTCCTCCCCTTATACAGCAGCTCATTGATAGGGGCAGAGGAAGATTAGGTGTGGACTGGATTTTCCTATCGGGACACTTTCAAGCCTCTGTCACGTTTTTAAAATTCTAAATTCTAAACTCCACGTGAGAAGTCAAACAGCGAAACTTCTCCAGCAGACGAGGGAGACCTGGGAGGACCATGCAAAAAACTCAAGGTACGTTCCCCTGCGCCGATCTATTGAATACACCGAGGAACAAAGGGGCATTTATTTATCTGAGATGCATCAAAGTATCAAAATATTTCAAATTGTCTGAGACATTTTCGACTTATTGTCAATGTTATTAGTCATATTACAATGTACAAGGTCATGTACAACTAGGAATATCTCCAACATTCTAAAATACTACGTAGAAGATTTGTAACGTGAGTGAAAATTCTTAAAATATTTATTTAAAAAAAAACATATCCTGGATTTTGTTTTTATAATCACTTTTGCTTTAGTCATTTTTTCAGTATGTTAAAGGGTTTTTTGGAGATACAATGTTGCCCACCTGAGCTCAGGATAGGTCATTAATAGAGATGAGCGAATCTATTCGCCGATTCGTTGATTCATATTGAATTTTGGAAATTTTCAGCTGCGAAGCGAATCCGAATATTTGGAGATTCTCTCCGTTAAGATTCTAAAATGTTCCTAAGGCTTTCTACGCATTCGCTACGTACTTGTCCGATAAATTGTACGCTAATGCTACATATGAGTTACTCTATACGCTGTTGTGTACGAATTCAATTACTTAGCAAAACTTTTACTGTTAGTTCATTATTCGTGCGGAAAAGCTCGGGAAGAAAGCGGTCACCTGACCTAGTGGGCAGGGCTTGATCTGATTGTCTCAGGCTCGGTAAAGCAGTGACGCATCACTTCTGCTGCGACTGCTGAGACGAGCAGAAGCACTGTCTGTGACATTACTAAAGACTGAGACCTGTGTTGTTGAAATTGGGGTTTAATTGTTCAGGGAATTCATATTACACATATCAGGGATATTGCAGGGCAAGTGCAGGGCCAGTGCAGGGCTAGTAATTAATCAGGCAGGGAGAGTGAGACAGGGAGAGAGATAGGGAGAGACAGAGAGATACAGGGACAAAGACAAAGAGCAGCTGCAGGGCCACAGAGTGAAGTGAAAAATGTCTGGAATGGATAAGCAAAAGAGGTCCAGTTCCAGCCAGACCTCGAGCTCTAAAAAAAAAAAGGAGAAGGTGGCACAGGGCAGCAGTGCCATAGGACCTGTAGTTGGAGTTTCTACTTCTGTAATTCATAATAGTTGGCCGGTGTTCCACCGGACTAACCAACCAAGGTGCAGAATTGTAGTGGAGGAGAAAGTGGATGAGGTAGTGGAGTGCATGGCACGCTCATCTCAGTGTCAGCCAAATTATCTGCTGTCATCTGCTGATACAGTATCCATATGTAGCCAGGGGTCAGACTCAGAGCTTTACTCCTGCTCCACTATTCCTCTCCAGCAAAGCCCGTCATTTTTGTATGCAATTTGTACGCTCATGCTGTATCTATTATGTATCTATCTATCCATCTATCTATCTATTATGTATCTATCGATCTATCTATCTCATATCTATCATCTATCTATCATCTATCTAGTCATCCCCTATCTATCTAATCTATTTATCTCATCTAGCAATTAACTATCTATCTATCTATCTATCTATCTATCTATCTATCTATCTATCTATCATCTATCTATTATCTATCTATCTATCTATCTATCTATCTATCTATCTATCATCTATCTAGCCATCCCCTATCTATCTATCTATCTATCTATCTATCTATCTATCTATCTATCTATCTATTCTATCTATCTCATCCATCAATTATCTATCTATCTATCTATCTATCTATCTATCTATCTATCTATCTGCTATCTATCATCTATCTAGCCACCCCCTATCTAATCTGTCTATCTAGCTATCAATCTATCAATCATCTATCTAGTCATCCATTATCTAATCTATCTCATATCTATCTATCTATCTATCTATCTATCTATCTATCTGTCTATCTATCTATCATCTATCTAGCCATCCCCTATCTATTCTATCTATCATCTATCTAGCCATCCCCTATCTATTCTATCTATCTATCTATCTATCTATCTATCTATCTATCTATCTATCTATCATCTCTATCATCTATCTATCATCTATCTAGTCATCCCCTATCTAATCTATCTATCTATCTATCTATCTATCTATCTATCTATCTATCTATCTAAAATTTAGTTTAATATGTACTAGATATGTCAGGATTACTGGAAACTGTAATCTATCTCTCTATCTATCTATCTATCTATCTATCTATCTATCTATCATCTATCTAGTCATCCATTATCTTAATCTATCTCATATCTATATATCTCATATCTATCTATCTATCTATCTATCTATCTATCTATCTATCTATCTATCTATCTGAAATTTAGTTTAATATGTACTAGATATGTCAGGATTACTGGAAACTGTAATCTATCTATTATCTATCTATCTATCTATCTATCTATCTATCTATCTATCTATCTATCTAGTTATCCCCTATCTAATCTATCTCATATCTATCTATCTATCTATCTATCTATCTATCTATCTATCTATCTATCTATCCTTCTATGTATCTAATCTATCTCATATCTATCTAATATCTATCTAAGAAAAAAAGTTGCAGTAACAGCAATAATAATAATAATAATCTTTATTTATATAACCCCAACATATTCCACAATGCTTTATAGTCAGGGGTCTTCATGTACAAACAGAGTCATAAATAACACAGCAGCAAACAGGTCACCAATTTAAAACAGAGGAATGAGGGCGCTTTCAATCTATGAGGAGATAGTGATGACACAAAATATAACAAGTGCTTGTTTTGTACAGTGGTCCGGCCATTTTAACACAGTAGGCCACCAGTAGCCACCAGTAGCCGCCAGTAGCCGATATCTGCAGTGCCTCTGAGTGCATAGGGTGTGGTCGATAATGATGGATCAGGTTCAGAAGAATGATGCTGAAGGGAGGGTAGGTGGGGGGGAGTTGGTGAATGAAGAAGAGTCAGATTAGGGAATGTGATAGGCTAGCCCAAAAGATATGTTTTTAGGGAGCGCCTAAAACTGTTGATGTTATGAATGAACCTAATTGCTTTGGATAGGGCATTCCAGAGAACTGGTGCAGCTCGGGAGAAGTCTTGGAGACTGGAGTGAGAGGTTCAGATTATGGTTGATGTCAGGCATAAGTCATTGGTTGAATGGAGGGCACGGGTAGTATGGTGGACAGGAATAAGGGAGTGGATGTAGGGGGGTGCAGCACTGTGAATAGCTTTGTGGGTAAGAATTTGTAAGATTAAATTTAATCTTGTACAGTATGGACAACCAGTGCAATGACTGGCACATGGAGGATGCATCAGAGTAGCGGTTAGACAGATGGATGAGCCTGGCTGCTGCATTCAGGATTAATTGGAGAGGGGAAAGTCTGGTAAGAGGGAGAACAATTATTAATGAGTTACAGTAATCAAGGCGAGAATGGATCAAGGCAACAGTGAGAGTTTTTGTTGTCTCCATGGTGAGAAAGGGGCAGATTCTAGAGATGTTTTTGAGGTTCAGGCGGCATGAGCAGTGTCAAATGCTGCAGAGAGATCAAGAAGAATTAGTAAAGAGTAGTCACCGATGCATTTAGCTGTCAGGAGGTGGTTTGCCATTTTGGTGAGGGCAGTTTCTGTAGAATGTCAGGTGCGGAAACAAGATTGTAATGGATCAAGGAGAGCGTTAGTGGAGAGATAGCGGATGAGGTGAGAGTAGACCAGATGCTCCAAGAAAATAGAGATGAAGGGAGATTAGAGACTGGTCTGTAGTTGAACAGGACGGGTCAAGAGAAGGTGCCGCTAAGTAAATAGATAAAAAATTGTGGGTATTTATATCTCCATGTCCATGCTGTGTTTCAGGTTTATCCTCAGAGCATTTCTCAAGTCCTGAGGACAGAACTGAAATGTTGCATAGACATGGAGCAATAAACACCACTATTTCACTAATTTTCTTATTTTAGAGTACTGCAACTTGTTTTCAATTTTATTTAGAAATGGCAAGTAAATAGCAGAGATATTGCACAATATAAAATGACAGCCTAGCTAACATAGACGGTGGTAGAATTATTTGTAGATATTAACACTAACAATTAAAAGAATAGAACTATCACAAATAAAAATGAATAAAAACCACAAGCAAAATACCAATGAAATCTAGTCTCATTAAGGCCTCATGCACACAACCTCAAATTGGGGATCCACATACCACTATTTTCCTTGAGCTTTTCCCTTAGTTATGGCTGTTTTGACCCCTACAATATGAGGACCTAATGCAGGCATGCAGTGTGCAGTGTCTGATTTCTGTTTACACTAAAGGGAAGACAGAAAAGCCCTAGCAACAGTCTTTTAAAGGACCAGTGGAAAAGCACAGGGGACATTAACAAAAGCTGTTATTATAAGGTAATTACAGATCTTGACAATCATTGACACACTAGCTCAAGTATACATGCCTAGCTCTAATAAACTAGCAAACTAGCCAAAAATATGACAGTTACACTTTAAGTCAATGGGTTTACAAAACAAATCTGGATGGCACCAGGACAGTACAGTGATCCCCCAAGATACAATGGCCTCAGGATACAATATTTTCAACATACAATGGTCTTTTCTGACCCATCGTACAGTAAGTCGAAACCAGACTCAACATACAATGTTTCAGACTCAGATCCAACCAATCACGGTCACTTCTCTGGTAAAATATCTGTAGTAGTTGCTAGTTCTCAGCTATTCCTGACTGTTATATGTAAGGACATGTTTTATCAGTCTTAGTTATCTGCTTATTTTTCTTAAATCTTCATTTTCTCTTATCTTGGATGACATTTTGGGGCTTTGGAACCAATTACTCAACATACAATGGTTTCAACATACAATGGTCGTCTTGGAACCAATTAATATTGTATCTTGAGGGACCTCTGTATCCATATTTTGTGGATCAACTGTTTACGGACCAGTCGTGTGCTTCAGGCCTTTTATAAATCTATGATACCAGTTCACCAGCAGCCAAAGCAGAGCACTCGCCTGTATGGCTATTGTTCATATATCGAATAAATTAATTTACAGATAGGGCTGTATGAGGTCAGTAATGGACCTAGAGAGTGATTGAACATCAACATTGCAATATAACAGTTTGTACTAACTTCTTGATTGATGGGTGCCACACTGTGATACTAAATAATTCATTTAGAAGCAAGTCAGCCATATAGTACTCATAGATGTGTGTTGGTCAATAACTTAAAAGTCTCTTAAAGAGTTGTGATCCAACATTGTTTCCTCAATGAGAGAATTAAATGGCAGTCATGATGATAATAGCATATGTGTGCTTAAAATCACTTCTCAACCACTCCTGCCACAGTTGGGTTCACTTTTTCTTTTTTATTTAAGTGGAGCTCTCTTTCTAGGACCTTTGTTGCTGGCCCCTGGCTGTTTATCTAACATAGTGACATAGTTTATAAGGCCGAAAAAAGACATCTGTCCATCCAGTTCAGCCTGTTATTCTGCAAGTTGATGCAGAGGAAGTTCTACTGTCTTTGACTTGTATCTGCAGAAGGCCAAGGAATGGGAGCCTAGGAGAATGAGAGTGGTTGCAGCAGCAATGTTAGGAGCAGTAGCACTCATGGTTCTGACGCTTCCTGGGCGATGCAGTGATGTGCAGGTGTACACTGTTTCCTTAGGGTACACTCTTCTTTTAGCATCTTATGCCTGGTGTTATTTGGGTGCCCTTGGTGTTGGTGAGGGTTGGGGTACAAGACATGGTTCCATGAGGAGACAAGTGCAGACAATGCGATGCTGTAGCGATGCAGGTGTTGGTGCATGTAATGATGAGGCCGGGTTTGCAACAAGCATATGTTCTTTGCTTGCAATAAAATTCAAATACCGCAGACACAATCTTTTTCATGCATGGACTGGCAGATCTTACATGGGTTGTCGTTTTCCACAGTTCTTTGAGTTCTAAAGTCTGCAAAAGTGGTAGACTGGCCTCCCTCACTAAGTGACTTATCAAATATACTTTGCAATTGTCCCAGTTCAGCCATAGGGCAGTTGTCCCTTTATGACAGACTAAATTACAGGTTGCTGTACCGTCAAAATAAATACTCATTTGCTTCCTCAGAGACATGTGGTATGTATAAGGCTCTGTCTCCCAAGCTGGCTGGATAACCTCCTCAGGGGGGCTTTCTGCTGCTTCCTTTCTCCTCACTGTCTCTGCTAAAAGTGATTACATACACCACTCAAAGCTATCTATCTATCTATCTATCTATCTATCTATCTATCTATCTATTGTTATGTATTTCTGTTATCTATCTATCTATCTATCTATCTATTTATTTATCTATTGTTATGTATTTCTGTTATCTATCTATCTATCTATCTATCTATCTATTTATCATCTTCCTTAAGCATCCAAGCCCATGTTCAGCCGCTACCTCTGAACCTCTTAAAGCTCCCATACATATTAAATAATTGTGGACTACAATCTAATGTGTATTGGGAGATTATGACTAATAGATGATGTTTCCTCTTTCAGGAGACAAACTGCTGCCATAGATGCCTCTCAATGGCTTTCTTCTACACATATGTACTGAGCGTGGATGTGGGCTATTTGGTAGTGATAGCTTCCATTGAACAAATTTCCCATAGAGTACAATAGGAATCAATCACTAGACTTTAGGGTTAGTATAAAATAGAAAAAAAAATCAATAATTAAACACAAATATTTTTAACATTTCTTTAAAATAACTAAATCATTAACCAAAATACAAACAATTATTATTATTATTATTACATTGGGAAAACAAATAAATCTAAATTCTTCGGACTTCCTTCCATAGATGCACAGTTGGATCTCCTCACAGATTACCTTTCAAAAATCACATATTTATGTGACAGCAGTGATGGATTTCCTGAAGAGCTGAGAAAACACCTGGCGAAAGCCTCAGATATTGTTTATGGGATGAAACAGTATCCAACAAGAAAAGATCCAGAAGATCCCTGCAGGTAAAATAACCTCACCACCCGCTGCGATATCTATGTATATCAAAATATTTTTGTGGTCAACCTGTTTTTGTTTTGTTTTTTTTGTAACTGATTTTTATTAAAATTTTCGTAAAGTAATAAAAACATAGCAAACTGGTCAACCTGTTTTTGATTCTCCATGGGGAGTCTGATAATTACAAAAGTGTTAGTCAAAGATATGGAGATACTACAAGAGGAGAAGTAAACTGCAGTGTACATATAGCTCAAATAGTATTATACCCCTTTGCTGACAGTTTATTTTAAGTTTTTATTTATAGTTTTGCCGCCCACCCCTCAAGGACATTCTATTCTCCAAGGAGTGGCAGTTTAGCCTCCAACCATCCAATACATGTAGCTGCGTGTAAGGAAGTAGTCGTAGAAAGTCCTGTATGGGTGTTAGAGAGGAATTTATCCCCAAGCACATGTATCACATTCCTAATTTGGTAATAAAATATTTTCTTCTTCACAGTTGGTCATTGGTGAAAGAATCCAAATCATCAGTAAATAACCAAAGTGGCTAATCCCATTAATTAAAGGGGAACAGGATTGGTAAAACGTGGCTGCTTTCTACCAAAACAGCACCCTGTGTACAGGCCTGAGAATGGTGTAGCAGCTCAGCCCTATTCATTCCAATATACCTAGCTGCAGTACCAGACACAACCCACGGGTGAGGGACTGTTTCTGGAACAAAGGCGACCATGTTTTCTACTCTTGTACAATCCCTTTCATTTCAATACAGATGCCAATAGCAATGAAGTATTTTGTCTTTCCATAGTTAATGAAATATATAAAATGGTGGCACAACTTACAAGCCCAAGAAAGATTCTTATTTGTCCCATCACTCCACTGACAACCTGCAAGAATTGTTAGACCAGTTGCCAGAGATGGTCAGATAGTTGCCTGTGCTTTCCGGTCCCGACAAGCATCATCCATGGAAAGAGTCTTCTTGCAGGAAAAAGTTACATACTGAAGTAGGGATAACGGGGGACGTGTTGAAGGTATTTTTCCCTTAATATTTAACATATGACTATATTGCGTTTACATTAATCATATACTAGTCTACATGCCAACATCCCAGGAACATTTAAGGCATGTAAGAGAATAATTATATACATAAAGCCCCATCAACCCTACCAAATCCACCTTAACATCTTGACCCACTTTAATATATTGACCCTTCTGAATCCACCAGAACGTCTTGACCTGATCATATCCACCTTAACATCTTTTTAAATTCTTTTTATTATTTTATAAAGGGTAAACATAATAATGTCCCATACAAATGTGCAGAATAGAACATTAATATACAAATATACACTGAAAGGTAATGACAGTTAGAAGTTACAATTGCAATCACTGTTTGCCATTATAAAGATGCATATAACTTCAATGGAAATAAGAGCGTATATTCGAGATAAAGTAATCAAGTCCTAAATATTGGGTCTAATCATCCAAGCAAATTGATTGACTTGGTAAACCAAGTCCTATAACTTGAATAATACTAATAATGGGGGAGGGTTAAGGAAAGAGCAAGGGGGGGGGGGGGGTTGGAGCAGTATAACGTGAATCCTGTGAGCAAGAAAATATATAAGATACATAAGGTGTAGGGTATAGCAACTCTGTTAAGTCAAATGTAAGAGGAGAAATCGTATGAATACTAGGTTTGTCTAGTGAAGGAAGTCATATGTCAGATTTTGGGAAATTCCTATGTTTTGCCCATATCCACCTTAACATCTTGACCCTACCTAATCCAACTTAATATCATGCCCCTACCAAATCCACCTTAACATCTAAACCTTAATGTATCTTAAAGGGGTTGTCCGAGTTATTTTTTTGTTCTTTATATGTTTCTAACTTGTCAGGTATAACAATTTTCCCATATACTTTGTGTTTCTAAAGCTGCTGGTTTCTCAGAGTTGACTGAGGGTCACATGACCTGTGATGTCACCTTATCTCCCTGGTCTGTGATGTTTCGTGCACAAGCCTCAGAGTTCAGATAAGAGTCTGTACACCAGACGTCACTGGCCACGCCCCCTTTCTTTGCCGGGCTACTGCTATCTGCTCTCTCCCTGGATTCCTTCAGGTAAAACATTAACCCCTTCAGCCAGAACACACTGAGGGCTCAAGGCTTTACAACAAATAGTAGCTGCAGCAGTGAGAGGAGACAAATGCTGGGCAAAGGAGCTATAGAGGAATTGTATTGTACAAGAACAGGTAGGGAGAATTTCCTGTGTGTATCAGCAGTGTCATTGTACAGCTGGGACTTGTAGTCCTACACAAACAACATGCTGCTGAGTATCCCAGCAGGCAGACATGTACTTACAGCACTTATATTCACTGCCTTTGCAGAGAAGGGGGGAGGGGCAGAGATTGTTATTAATGCAGGTAAACAAAGGCCAGAAGAGAACCAGGGAAATGAGGAAATATATAGATTATTTTTTGCCTAAAACTTGCTGAACTTAGTTATATATTGCGGCCCATCAGATTTACAGTGCTATATTTTTTTTTCATAACTGAACAACCCCTTTAAGATCTTGACCCTACCAAATCCATATTAACATACTGACCCTTTCGAATCCACCAGAACATCCTGACCTTACTGTATCCACCATAACATCTTGACCATGCCTAATTCACATTATCTTGACCCTACCAAATCCACCTTAACATCGTGACCATTCCGAATCAACCTTAACATCTAAATCTTACTGTATCAACCATAACATCCTGACCCTACCTAATTCAACTTATTATCTTGATCCTACCTAATTCAACCCTATCATCTTGACCTACCAAATTCACCTTAACATCTTGACCCTACCAAATCCATATTAACATACTGACCCTTTCGAATCCACCATAACATCCTGACCTTACTGTATCCACTTTAACATCTTGACTCCTACCTAATTCACATTATCTTGACCCTACCAAATCAACCTTTACATCTTGACCCTAATGAATCCACCTTAACATCGTGACCATTCCAAATCCACCTTAAAGGGTTTCTGTCACCAGAAATCACCCTATTAAACCAAGTGTCATTTGCAATGAGCAAATGACACTTGATGACAGTAATGTTAGTGTCATATTTCTCTGTCCAACAGTTTAGACAAAAAATAGGTTTTTATAATATGCAAATGACCTCCCCTAGGTGCAGTAGGCGTGAACCTGCACCTAGGAGAGGCCATAATAACGCCTCTTACCACGCCTCCGTAGCGCTGATTGACAGGGCCGGGCAGCCAGCTCTTTCGGCTCCCGGCCCTGTACGATCCCGAAATCCCGTGCCTGCGCACTGCGGTAGTACATCCGCGCACGCGCGCTGAGAGCCGGCGGCCGCCCGGGTCCCGGCTCCTTCGTGCGCGGATGTACTACCGCAGTGCACAGGCGCGGGATTTCGGGATCGTACAGGGCCGGGAGCCGAAAGAGCTGGCTGCCCGGCCCTGTCAATCATCGCTACGGAGGTGTGGTAAGAGGCGTTATTACGGCCTCTCCTAGGTGCAGGTTCACGCCTACTGCACCTAGGGGAGGTCATTTGCATATTATAAAAACCTATTTTTTTGTCTAAACTGCTGGACAGAGAAATATGACACTAACATTACTGTCATCAAGTGTCATTTGCTCATTGCAAATGACACTTGGGTTTAATAGGGTGATTTCTGGTGACAGAAACCCTTTAACATCTAAACCTCACTGTATCAACCTTAAAGGGGTTGTCTCATCTTGCCTAATGGGGCATATCGCTAGGATATGCCCCCATTGTCTTATAGGTGCGGGTCCCACCGTTGGGACCCGCACCTATATCGAGAACGGGGTCCCGCAAGGTGGTGGCTGGAGACTCCGGTCCGGCCACCACCAAAGCCGGTTCCCCATAGAAATGAATGGGAGCGCACCGCGCTTGCGCGGCCACCGCTCCTATTCATTTCTATGGAGCCGACGGAAATAGCCGAGCCAGCGCTCGGCTATCTTTGCCGGCCACATTGAAAATGA